>CAHIKZ030005621.1:485000-672500 GCA_903632075.3 Acanthosepion pharaonis | reverse complement strand
ACCTGACAGCTTGGCACCGTTCTTGGAAAATCTAATGCAGAAATTTGGACAAATTGTCCTTTTACTGACCTGACTACATTTCAGGAAACTCTTCCCACCTGACCACAATGTTTGTTTGGCATTTTGCCCAAAGTAAACATGCTAGATCAATATGAACATAGTCTATTCTTTAAGAGCAATATCCTTCATCTTATGTAAATATTGAATAGAGCTTTTAGTAAGAAGCCAAAAGCAGAAACATTTCTTAAAATCCTTTTCTCTTACAGTTGATGGCAAATTTGAAAGTTACCAAACTGAGTTGACTGAAGTTTTGACAGGAAGTATTGTCATTATTTGGATAATATTCTCATCTTTGTTGTTTTGAGCACATTTTGCTTAGCTCACTAGTATTTCTTTCCTCAGGTAATCTGAAAAGAGTTCTTTAATTCATGGTATTTGCTGGTTGAGAATAATTTCAAAAATTCAAGTTAACTCTTTCCAGACCTCCAGAAGGAAACCAGAGTTTCTAGGTTTAAAACTTACGTGCTATACTTTGAGCACTTTGGTTAATTTTGCATTTAGTTAATTTCAGCATTTCATACAAAAACTTGTCTATATTTCTGATATGACTATTTACACTATTGTTTAGACTGTTGTCCTCATCTTTATTGTCATATTCACATTTCAGCTGCTGTACATTCCGGCTTTCTTCAATTGATATATGCTGGAATTTCAAAAGACACATGACACCGCGAATAAAAGCAGTGGTTGAAGTAATCCATTGACTTGATGCAAAAGGTTGTGAGTTCAATACCTGGCCACAGCAAAGGTGAAGAATAACTTGGAAAGCTGAGTTACTAAAGGTATTTAACTGAAACTGAGATATCCAGAAAAGGCATGGCATGTGGAACGAGAGCAATCTACCGCAGTAAAAAAAAAGGTTTTAGTTTGAAATTCCAACATATATCACCTGAGGAAGGCTGGAGCGTACAATGTCCAAAACTTCATGAATATGACAATGAAGATTAGAACAACAATTTAAACAATATAAATAGTTAAATACATTTGCTTACTTTTTAGTTGAGCATTTTTAAAACTTTTTGTTTCTGCACCTTCGTTTAGTATGGAACATGTTCAATTTGATTATACATTGATATAGAGAATATTTCTAATTATTGCTGTTCAATTTGATTATATATAGATAAATACCAGCTTTATTCTACAATGCCATGGTTCGCAAACTTTTTTTTTCTCTGAGCTACATTTTCAGAGTGAAAATTTGTTCACACCCAGCCAAATTTTACATGATAAAAAGTACATTTAAAAATAAAAACAGGGAGAGGGTTAAAGGGAGATAATCGCGGATTCGAAGTCAGAACATTATCATTGATAACTCTCTCCTCCAATTTGCAGACCCTAGTTACTATATTCTTAATTCTTGATATAATTAAAAAATATCACAATGATAAAATCAGTCAATAATTATTTATAACTGTTTATACTGGTATTGTGCTGCACCATTTGGAACACCACTGCTATAATGGTAAATAGCTTTCTTAACCACACTGCCTGGTAATTGCTCAGACATGAAACTTAAGATGGAAGAAGAGCTAGAAATGAGAATTTCACAATTTCTCTTCATAATTATATAAAAAAACTGCAGATTATTCCACTTCCAAAAGGATTCCTAGTGAAACTAAATAAATGGAAAAAAACATTAAATTTATAAAGGCTTTATTTAATTATACATGCTGGGAGTAAAAATACAGTGCTTGATGTAAAATGACAGTAGTAAGAGGAATTATTCTTACAGTCCAAAATATGTTTTGGCTTTAAAAAAACCACAAACAGTTTATAAGCCATAAAAAAATTAAATCAATTTTTCAGTTCTCTGTCTGTAACCTTTTTGGTATATCAAACCAAACACTTTATTCAATTCACAGGATTGATTTTTCTTACCTTTTACATGTTTAGGGAATATTTTATATCAGTTAATAGTCACCAATCCTATTCATCTTCATGTAGCTTGTTTGTTCCTTCAACTAAACCAGTATATCTGACTTTTCAGTATAAGAACCATGGGCAAGCAGATGAAAGCACTGGTTAAAATATTTAAGATTTCCTGAGAGTTCCGAGTTCAATCCCTAGCACCAGTAAACCAAATTGAAAATGAATTACAAAAGTTATTTTCAAAAATTTGTTTTTTTAAAATTTAACATATAAATTACTTTAAAATTACATTAAAAAATAGGAAATTATGATTCACTAGAAATAAATGATTACTGATTGCTTTTTCTAAGGGCACTAGAATTCTGATTTCAGTAGGATAATAGACAGTACAGATTAAGTCCCATCTTGCAACATAATAAAATACATCAGAAAACAGATTGTATTGTATATATGTTGTAGAGTAGTTTTCACAGTGGAGGCTTGTATTTCACTAAGTCGGTCCTAAATTAGGTTCGATGTACAAAACGTTAGGAACTTGAAATAATAGTTAATGACACAGCAATCTAGTTGTGGTGATGATACTTTAATGTCCGACATCGACCGACTCACTCAACTCACTGAGCCCCCTGGCGACTGCTACTACTTATTATCTGTGGGAGAGTCATAATAGAATAGAATAGATATGTTCCAGTATAACAATATGCCATATGTCTACACTATAATTGTTGTAGCCAGCATTTCACACTATGTAAAATTTATATATATTATACATTTACTTATTTAAAAATATGGTTCCATCACTACACAGGAATTACCATGTTTCAAAAACAGAAGCTAAAAACTTCAAATTCAATTATATAAATTAAATTAAAGTTCCTTGTTCTGTTTCATTTTCAAGCAAATTTTGGAATAACTTATTTTGAAATTTACTGAGTTTTATAACACATACATTCATAATATTATTTCCTATGGGTATGGGGAAATCCAATCCTTTTAACAAGGAGTGGTAGGGTATTCATTCTCAGTGATAACTAAAATTTATGCTCTGTAGATTTTCATTGAGCACTGTTTTGTAAAAATAAAAATATTAAGAACACCAGATTATATATCTTACTGTTCTTTCTCTTTATTATTATATATTCCAGCTACACTCATTTTTCAAGCACAGCCATCTGCTAGGGCAACTAGTCAAAGCCAATTCCTGTGGCAAACACCTGCTCAGGCACATTTGTTTTTGTTTAATATACTGTAATTATGCTGAGCAGACTTTACTTAGAGTTTCTGGGAGAGATTGCATAATCTGCTACAATCAGCAGTTTGAACAATGCCTCTATGTTCAAACCCTCAGTTACAGCTGTGCTTGAAAAATGACTTGTGACCGTGTTAACACAACCATCGACAGCTTATCATCAGTTCAGTCTACCCAGTTTCATTCATATTGCTTCAGTCAATCCATGGTGTACTTTTCAGGTACATTCCATGATGAAATTCAAACTCAGGTCTCATGGTCAGAAAACAAATGTTCTAAACCATTAATTAATATATATATATTTCAAGATACTGTGAAATACTGGCCACAAGCATTTGTGTTATAAACTAATTAGTACTTAGTGCTATTTCCAAACCAGTGTAGACATATTGCACATACAATACAATCCATTTTCCAATGTATTTTTATATTTCAAGTTGGGGCTTAGTCTGTATTGCCAAGATCCTACTGAAAGAAAATTGCAAGTCTCTAGAGAAATTGCCATCAACATATGGATAGGCATTTACTAGTGGATTGTAATTTTCTATTTTTTCAAAAAATGGGCCAGCACTGCCAAGCAACAATGTAGCAGTGAAAGTATTAATAATAACAATATTTCATCTATGAATTTAGTGAACTTAATTTTTTTCTTCATATTTTTTTTTTTAATCAATTCACCCCAAGCAAAGCAGGAATGCCACTAGTATGCAGGGAGTTACAGATAGTGAAATTGAGAGAAAAACTGGATATAGGAGAAATTAAAGGAAAGGATGAAAGATGAATGTTGTTCAAGGCAACAGAAGATGGTGATTGACGTTGCACTTAAATTTTTGAAAATTGAAGTTTTCAGGGAAGCAAGTAAAAAGGAGGTTGTTTCACTGTTGGGAAGTGCAAGAAAAGAAACTGTTAATAGAATTGGTGATTACATTTAACAATTTCAACACAAAAAGGGTGGGACCTGGATGCCAGTCTAGTAACACACTTAAATTCATGTATCTGGAGCATCAGGGAAAAAGTTTCATTAGAGTAGTTGCCATGAAAATATTTGTAGAAAAGACAGAGGGAAGTCATCCCAGGTCAATGAAAAAGTAACTTAAATCAGATGCCAGGACAGGATCTATTACATTGCAGATCTTTTTTGGGATTTTGTCAAGAACCTCTAGATGAATAGCAGGAGCAGCAGACCAGATATGGCAATAGTATTCAATGCACAGCCAAATGATAGATTTGTAAATGTGCAAGATGGACTGATGAGAAAACCTTTCTGGCACAACACAATGAACCAACTTTTCTTACAATAGATGCAGTTATTGATTCAATGTAGTTGTTCTAGTTCAAGTCATTTGAAAACATGAGACCAAGAAGGCACAAGAAGATGCTCTCCAAGAGTCAAGCAGCAACCATGTTGATGTTGGGTGAGGAAGTGGCAAAACAGAAGCCATATTGTTTGTCAGAGAGTAGGTCATGAGTTGTGAGATGATTAACCACTTCAGCATTGATTAAAACCTCAAATACTTTGCCAAAAAGCAGTAGAAGACTAATAGAGAAATAGTTGAAGGGGTTGGAAGGTCCTTCTGGGTTCTTAAAAACTGGAACTATAGAGCAAGACTTCAAGAAGCTGGAAATCAGGAAGAAGGGAGGCAATAGTTGTAGAGCTCAGGAGCACATTTCTTAGGACAACAGCTGGGATCCCATTACCTCCATTTGCCTGATGGGGGTCGAATTTAGAAATGATGTCCGAGACCAATGATGGGGTTATGTATATATCATTCAGTAGATCCTCAGTTCTAGGAGGGAAATCAGGTGTAAGTACTTCAAATGAGTTGAGTTGGAAGAGAATTTCTGGGCAAAACATTCAACCTTATCTGCTGTAGAAGTCAGGACTTTGAATTGATTGAATAGAGGATGGATTGAGGATTTGCTGTTGTTCAGCACACTCTAGCAGAGCTGTCAATAATCTATAGAACCAAACTTTTTAACTTTGAAAACAAAACACACACAGGCTCAGAGTATAGAAGAAAAACTGACCTCAAACAGTTTTTGTAGTTATCCTAATAAAATATACAATTTCAATGTTCACCAATTTATAACTGTTCAAATTTGTAGCACATTCATATTGACGTTACACAATCTAAATAATTCTAACAGAACAATTCCCAAGACTAAATTATTTCTTTGACTGTCGGTGCCAATAATGAAGAGGCCTGTTGCTTCCATTGATCCAGCTATCTTTCGTTTTGCACAGCTGATCATCTGTGAGTGAGCTGATTAGACATCTGCCACAGGCTGTGCCATTCTAATCACGTGAGGCCTGTGAATTTTATTGAAATTCAACATTTCAAAGATTTATATCTCTCACTTAAATTAGATTTTGAAAGCTTAGCCTGAAACATTTAAATACAAGGCGTCACAGCAAAAGACATCTGGAGTGAGGCAGTTTTAACCTTGATAAGAATTCGAAAAAAAAAACTTTGTAACAATTGTGTATAAGACCAGCTGTAGGCTTGAAATGGATTTAAAAAAAAAAAAAAAAAAGGATGAAAAAAAATGTACAAAGTCATTTATTGTGATCACTTTGGAGATGGGTTCTTTTTGCTTAGAACAACCAGATAATAACATTAAACAAAGAATATGAGAAATAGAACAATTTACATTCATTGTCATAATTGAATAACAAAATAGGAACTCATGACACATTTAATCCCCAGAAGAAACTTCCTGTTATATATATATATATATATATATATATATATATATATAAAATGGACTCTCCCATCATTGATAGACATGGGCTGTTGACCTGCATCTACTGGAATCCTTTTACAAGGTAAGAGGGCTAGGCAGCTCAGTTCCTTGGAACTGACGGCCAGACAACCTTCATATATGATTTGATTATAATGATGAAGGTTTTCTGCAGAACCAATCACACTTTTGGAAGAGCCAAATACAGAGACCTGGTGCACTGTGTGCCACGAGACCCCCAAATGACCCTCCACAGGCTTTGAATTCAGAGTTGTCCTTCTCCTAGACCAGCTGCTATCCAAGGATATTGAATCCAGTCTGTCCTGCTATTTACCCCCAGCTGGGGGAAGAAGAAGAGAATTCATACCTTTCCCAAGGGTATTAGCACACAAGTGAATGTAATGGATTCGGCTAGAATTTGAACTTGGCTCTCTGATTCCTCAATCTGATTTGCTATCCATTACTCCACCATGCCTCCACATTCCTAATATATGGAGATAACCACTCTTCCCTTGATGAAAGTTGCAAGACCAGAAACACATGTAGCAAAAATATAGAAAATAAAGTATAATATATATTTTAAAAATCCACATTATGACCAAAAACTTTCTCTCATTGGAAGGACTATAATCTCTCCTTAATAATATATATATATATATATATATATATATATATATATATATATATATATATATTATTGTGGGTGGAAAAAATATAACAAATATTGTTTACATTTTATATTGAAATATATTCAAGATACAGGAACACTTAGCTTTAAACAAAGTTTTGACATTCAGTATATCTCGATATATAATGGTATTTGAAAGAGATGCTCCATATTTATTCTTACATTAAACAGTGTATATTACATTTATTAGTCTGCATAATTGAAAAATCTGAAAGAAAATGTGCTCTCAGTCCAGAATTAAATGTGCATCTCCCTTTGAATTAGAAACCACTGTTTGATCCAATAAATCCATTACGACTAAAAGTTTCCACATTATTATAAAAAGTTTTACATGATAAGTATGAAAGTGACTAAAATTGAAATTATTTCTTCATTCATTCTAAATGTTCCAAGAATATTTTCTTTTGCTATGAGAAATATCTTAAAATGTTTTCTCCTCTAATATTAATTGTTGTATATATGTGACAAGATATTTTTCAAAACTCATATGGTCTATTATTAACCATCAGTCAAACTAAATAATAATAATGTGGATATATATATATATATTTGGTACAGTTTATTTAATTGTTGGAATTTTTGTTACAGTTATTTGAAACAAAAGCAAAGGATAGGAATTTAGTAGCTTAAATTTGTGTTTTTGTTCCGTTTTAAGTTACTTTGTTTTTGTTTCAAATAACTGTAACAAAAATTCCAACAATTAAATAAACTGTACCAAATTTCTTGTTTTTTTTTTCTTTGTGGGATTACTTGTACTGATGGCGATGATGTGACTTGATAATAGGTCAAACTTTCATTGTCAAAAGAGAAAGAAAACAGTTTGTACATATGTAACATAAAAATAGGCGGCATGTAGAAGAGAGATGTGGTGCACGGGCAACCATTGATCTCAAACCTCTACCTTGGCCTGCACCATGGAGAGGACACTCCAGCATTGCCTCACTGTAATAGTGAAACACGGGAAGTAACAGTCTACTGATAGAAGAATTCCAAAAGGTCCTTCTGTATAGGAACTGGTCACCCACAAAAGGCAACTTCATCATCTTCACTTCAAGGGCATTTGCAAAAGTGTCTTGTGGGTGATGGACATCGACATCAAGAGGTAGGTAGATATCACTAATGATCACTCATGCTGGAGACATGATTTACATCAAGGTCTGGAGCAAGGAGAGAAGAAACAGAGGCTTGCTACTGAGATGAAGCATACTCAAAGGAATGAAAATGACACAGCAACATCAGGAGAGAGCATCTTCATATGCATTCATTCCAAGACAAGACTGCAACTTCTGTGTGGACCTGTACAGCCATAACAGATGCTGTGCTGTCATCAGCAGTTGAAGCATAGCTTTTTGAGGCACAGATCCATGGCTTCTCAAGTCTAACGGATGCCACACACATCATTAAATATTAAGAAGTTGATAGCAGGAAAATTATTGGCTGTTAGTAGATGAGTACAACTGATGATTGCAAAGAAGCAAAAACCAGAGAATTATGCTTCAACATGTGGAGGGAAAAACAGTTTTGATATTTTCACAAGATAGTAAAACTTCTAATCATTGAATTCTTTGTTTTTTCACAATATGCTGAACAGATTATTCAGAATGAGGAAAGTTTCATGTGAAACAGAGAGCACTAAAATGCTATGTAATTCTTCTATATGGCAGTAAATATAGGACAATTTCCTCACAGATGAAAAAGGGACTTGAGGCAATGTGGTTCTACAGGAGAAAGCTAAGAATACCACAGACTTATTATATAAACAATGAGGAAGTTTTTAGGAAAATAGAAGCAAAAAGGAATACTTTTACCCTCACCAAAAAGAGTTTGTTAAATCTTCTGTGATACATAATGAGAAAACAGGATGCAGAGAATACTGAAGGAAACCACAAGAAACCTGCCTGATGAGTGTGTAAATGGATGGCAGAACAGGGGGAGTGATAGTAAGGGAATAAATATTGTTTAGTGCTACAAAGGATGAGACATTGTGGAAAATCATAATCACACATGAGCAATGATGGTTCTCTACAATGGCAGATGCTAACCTCTAGAAGAGCAACCCATTGTATCTTCTTGGTCTCATGTTTTCTACTAACATGAAGTGAAGCATTTATATTGAATTAATTGCTACTCCTGCTGCAAAGAAGCTTGGTTCACTGTATTGGGCCAGATAATCTTTCTTGTCAGAATCTATCTTACACACTTATAAATTTTACCATTTCTTCATGTATTGAGTATTGCAGTCATGTCTAGTCTGGTGTTTCAGCTATATATAAAGAAAAATATACTGAAAAAACAAAGAAAGATCCTAATATGCGATTATGCTGTTTTAATGTTTAATGTCAACGTCGGATGTTTCGGTCTAACTGAAATCTTTTATAAGATCAGCATTCCGTTTAAATATGATCACGTCGTCATCACGTGGGCGATATTTAAACGGAACGCTGATCTTATAATAGATTTAAGTTATCTGTTTGGATTGGTATTGCTTTATGTCCATCGTCGTCTTTTTCATGTTGAATTGTATATGGTCTATGTTATGTTTTATGAATATGTCCTGAAGATGGTCTATTAGACCGAAACGTCTGACATTGACATTAAAACAGCATAATCGCATATTAGGATTTTTCTGTGTTTTTTCAGTATATTTTTCATCATACTGTCAGATCTATATCCATATATTTGCTTATATATATATATATAATCAAGATTCCCAACAAAATCCAAAGATGAGTCTGTAATATAATCAGTCCTGACCTGGCATCTTGACTTTAGTAACTTACTCAGTACCATAATGTAGCTTCCCTGTCTTTTCTATAAATATTTTTGTGCAGCTGTTCGATGATGTGAATTTAAGTGTACTACTAAATTAGCTACTAGGTCTAATCATTTTACTGCTGAAATAGCTAGAAATAGCCGTAAGTTCTATTCTAATAGTACTTCTCACCTGTGGAACTCTCTACCTGTTTCTTGATTCCCTGCCATTCTTCAAAAATTTCAATTCAACATCAATCCCCAGCTTTTCTCTTCTTGAAACCTGTTCTTTTATTGTCATTTCTCCTGACTAAAGTTTTCTCATTCTCTTCTGCTCCCAGTAACCACCCCCCCACATTGCATCTTAGTGGCTTTATTGCCTTGCTTGGAGTGAAGAGATTAAAAAGAAACGATGAAGAAGAGCAAGTTTAGTGTTTTACCCTAACTGAACATTCAGATGACAACGGAAACATTAAAAGCAAGTGAATAATTTCCTTAACATGTTTGTGTGAATTGATGACAGAACAAAAACAAAGTGAGATTGTAATGGGTCAAAAGTTACATACAGCAACAAAAGAAAAAATCTGTTGATAAATAGTACGTAAAAGTCAAAAGTTACATTTCTAATTTGATATTTAACAAATTATTGCTTTTAAATATATAAGTGAATTTGAATTTTGTCAACTGATGGGGCCAAATTGACATGGCCAAATTATCCATGTCAGACGTGCTTTCAAAGAGACAGGAGATACCAAATGTTACCTCTTTATTTTCAATTCATGTTTTAATCATTTCACTCCAAGCAAGGTGATAAAGCCACTAAGATGCAAGGACTTACTAAATGTGAAAGAATCTGAGAAAAAAATATTGTCAAGGAGAGAACAGTAGAAGGACAGGACTCAAGGAGACATTGAAGATTGAGGTTGAATTTAAATTTTTGAAGATCAAAGTGGATTGGAAAGCAAGAAGCCCAAGAAGAGTTTGACAAGTGAGAACTACAAAAAAAGAAACTGTTAGCATAAAATTTATGATTATATCTAGAAATTTTAACTGTAAAATGATGAGACCTAACTGCCAATCTAGTACAGCACTTAAATTCATAAAAGCAAGATAGCAAAGAGGAAAGCTCACCAGAAGAATTACCACAAAAATATTTAAATGAAAGCCACAGGGAAGCTATGTTACTGTTATGGTCCAGGTTAGGACCAAGGAAGAACAACATGAACACAAGAGTAGAAATAACGAAGGTATATTACACGAAAATAATAATACAAGATGTGGAAGGTGTTAATATGACTGTCAGTCTGGTTTGGAGTGAACTACTTGAGAGGCGCAGTATACATAGTGTTAGGAAGAGTTCATTCTGTATTTATAGTTAAGGACTCATGACAGTTACAATGGTATGAAAGTGACTGAAGCCAAGATGCCTGGTATGAACTGATAACATTGCAAATTCTTCTTATGTTACTTAATCTATTATAGAATAACCAAATTAATGAAATAAAAAGCAATCAAAGATGAAAAAAAAAAAATTCTGAAAATGTTTAATCTCAAATTCACATAACAGAACATTTTACTAATGTTTCCACCAATTTTTTTTCTTTCTTTTTTTTGAAAGAAAAATGTCCTTTTTCTCACTGAATTTTACAAGTATTTAAGAGTATTTTCTTAAAGTTATAGATATTTCCATGGAATACTGTTTTAAAGAGGAAGAGTGAATGTCCTTGACCTAACCAAGAAGCCCTTAAATAAAAGCTGATGTTTGGTTAGATTTTGCTAAATGGTTCAAACTGAAATCTTTGCAGCAATCCTCAAACCATTGCTGTCATCAAACAATACCAATACAAAAATTACTGTTGCAATTTAAGACATTCACTAAATGACTAAAAGCAAACAGTGAAACTTATTATTTCAAGCCTATTGTCACATTAACAAATTACTTTTGTCAAAAAAATCTGATTTCTAAGATGTTTTCAAAAGTTGATAAGATTAAATTTAGTTTAATCTATTTTGTAAATTAATTAATCCAAAATACTATAATTGGATTTTAAATAAATGTCCAATTAATTCTAACTGTTTAGAATTTTATCGTGAGAAAATAAAATTATTTTTTGGCAGTAAAGGTAACCCTGTATAAAGCCCAGGAGCCACTCAAGGAAGAGGGTTACATTAAAAGACAGTTTATGCAGATAGAAAATAATGGTTAAGCCTAGACTGGAACAGTTTAGATTGTAGTGATTGGGGAAATATCCCCTTGGAAGTCAGTTCCACAGAGTAGTTGTTTGAGGGAAGAAGCTGTTTAAGTGGAACTTACTTCTCACCAAAAGTAAACACAGATAGAATGTGGGTGGTTTGCTACAATTTGAGTGGCATGGTGGGTCCTAGCCGTGAAGGTTAGAACTGGTGGAACAAAGAAATCTAGCTCATCTGAGCACTTTCCATGGAAGTAGCAATAGAGCAGTGAGAGGCTAGCCACATTGTGCCTGGGAGTGACAGTTTGAAGGTGGAAAATTGTTATATCTCGTGCAAGATATAATAAACAAAGTAACCCGAGTGTTGGTTTTCAATAATAGGTTTATAATCGGATGTAGGTGTGTCAAGTACAGAGACAGAGTCGGGAGTATGCTAACCTCAATAGGTGTTAACAAACGAAGACTTTTTCGACTGTCCGCTGTGGTCATACTTAATCGGCAACCAGTCCGTCCATTATCGTGAATGGGGAAATTGGGTTATATCATCACAACAAAAATAATTTATCACCTACAAGTACTCAGAGATGCTTTTGAACTCTGTCAAGACTGGAGAGAAAGGACTGGGCATCCCCCCCACCAAATATGACGACACTGGGAATGACTACTTTTTAAGCTAAAATAAGAGAAACCATTAAACTTACCAATTGAAATTGGTGTTTGACACTTTAAATAAATTAACTTTTTATAAGAACTACATAGGTAGAAATTAATGAACGTGAAGTTTATTAACCAAACCCATAAAGATTTTTGATATCAATTGTAGATTCTCCTGCACTTTTCAAATTTTTTTTCAATTACCTAAATTATCTATTTTTCAACTAAAATTTTAAAACAGGCTTTTCCATACTATTTAGGACACCTCGACTTAGTGTAATGGTTAGCAAGTATGTCTTACTAGATCAATTATGAGTGTCCCATATTTTTGGCCTTGTGCTATATCTAAGCTACACTTAGAAAATTGCTATATAAAATTGATATTTTGTTAAATCAACTACAATGTGTGTCCTCATCTATATTTTTTCCAATCATTATTATTATTGAACTCTTCTTTTCCCCAGAGTCAGTTTTTCACATAACTTTGCTATTGTCATAACAGACACTGCCACCTGGAGTCTCGACTCTTAAGTGAGATAACTCTAAAAAAGCAAAAGGAGACTACTGTAAAATATATATATACAGCTTACATACACTCACAACACCTAAAATTAAGTACACATAGACAAATGCACTTTTATGCAAATTTCTAATCAGGTCATGGTAACCTGCTGAATTTCATTTCATGCATTAGTATGCCAAAGTGACTTTGAATGTAGTATGGATGTTGCTGCCACATGCACGGGTTTGAGCATTTCAAAATTTGCTGATCAATGAAAATTTCACATGCAACCATCTAAAGGATTAATTGAGAATCTTCAATAAAAACAAAAGAATTTCTAGTGAAAGGCAATTCTGTGATCAGAAGTGCTGATAAAAGATGTCTAATGAAAATTGGTAAACAAAATCAAGCTGATAAAAAGGCAACTGCAGATCAAATAACCACTCTTTATAATGGACGTATTACAGAAAATTTGCACTGAACGCAAAACATTGCTAGTTTTGAAGCAGATTGGCTGCAAAAACAGAAGACACACAAGGTTACACTCCTAACAGATAGGAACAAGAAACATGTTACAATTCACTAAGGATCACAAAAATTAGACAATAGAAGATTGGAAAAATAATGCCAGCTTGAACATTCAAATGGTATGGCCATTTTGCTTCAACATTCAGATGGTATGGTCAGAATTCAGCATTCCTGTCCTTTGTAGTTCTTAATAAATTGTTTTTTTTTTTGTTATTTCTCCTAAACACTGTTATGCCATCCATTTAGTCAATCTCATTAAGTATGTTATATATTGTTTTCCATTGACCCTCATGCCTTCAATCTGTCCTGTGAGTATCAGATTTTCCAAGTCATCTTTTCTCATTATATATCCTAGAAATTTCAGTTGTCACTTCCTGATCTAAGCAAAAAATTCCTTTTTCTCTAAAACTTTATCCTTGTTCATATGTTCAAATCTATGGTATCTGCAACATCCTTCTGTAGAACCACATTTCTGTTGCTTCCAGTCTCTTCTTCATCTTTGAGGAGATTGTCCAACATTCACTGCCATATAGAAGGACAGATGTCACATAACAGTTCAATACTCTTTTCTTTGTTTCTAACAAAGATTTCCTGTTAATATTCTGCTTAGCTTTTGGAATATATCCATTGCTATCCCAATGTGCCTTTGGATTTCAATATTGCACTTTCATTTTCTGTTAATACACTTCCAAGATATTTAAATTTTGTACTTGTTTGATTTTGGTATCCCCAATTTGTAATTTGCATTTTGGGTTCATCCTTTTGCTAACAACCATGCATTCTGTCTTCTTACAGTTGATGTTTAATCCTTTCTGTATCAGCTATCAACACTGTGTCATCTGCATATCTTATGCTGTTAAGATTGTGGCTGCCAATAATGAATACTGGCTGGACCCCAAATTCTCTAAGAATTATTTTGTTGTATAGGTTGAATAAGTCTGGTGAGAAGACACATACTTGTCTTACACACCTATCTACTTTTTTTTTATATTTACTGAATTAATATTTCTATCAATATGAAGGCAGTTTGCTGCTGATACAGGTTCACGATTATTCTAATATACTTCCCAAATATATCAAGGTTGCTTAGCAGTTCAAACAGATCTTTTTAGCATACTTTATCAAATGACTTTGCATAATCTATAAAGCACAGGTACACATCTTTCAGCATTCAGAGCATAAATATTACATTCCTTGTTCCAGTATCTTATATGAACCCGCACTGTTCCTGTCCTGTCACTGGTCTGTTTCTACCACATACTCTATTCATCAGAATTTGAATGAAGTTTTGTTATATGGCTCATTAGGCTGAGTGTCCGATGGAGTTCACATTCATTTGCATTTGGTTTCTTAGGTAGTCAGTATTAGTTATAAAACTATAGATCCATCCTGCCTTGTATCAATGGCTCAGGATGGATGTGGTGGTGTAATAGTATCAGAAGTATTTTCTTAGTATACAGTCAGAATGTTGGTATGAATAAAAAATTGTTTAAATACTGCCAGCTACCTTGATACTGTGGCTGACCAATTGTGATTGATTGATTTGATTTTTACAGCTTATAATTCTTTTTTTGCTAGTGAAAACTGCCTTATCAATTTTTAAGAATAACAATTATTTTTTCAAGATACAAGTGCTAGTATTTAAACCATAGCTACAATGTGGAGATGAATTCATACCTTTTCCACACAAGCAAATGTGATCAACCTAACCATAATTCAAGCTTGGCTCTCTGATTTATTCTGAATCAATATCCATTAAACCACTCAAGCATCCACTGGCGACTGACCACATGCCTCAATTTATAGCTACAATCCTTACATCATCTGGTGGTCACTTTCAGCAAGAAAATGTACAGTGTCCTAAATGAAAATCATGGGATCAAGATCCAGAGATCATTGCTATATTTCATGTACCAATCTGCCACTAAGCACCTTTGAGATGTGGTGGAAAGGGAGATTCAAATTTTGGATGTTCAGCCAAATTTCCTTGCAGTCTGGGCCCAAATTTTGAAAGAATCCTTCCAAGACAACATTGAATTTATGTCAAGTACAACTGAGGTGGTTCTGAAGGCTAAACAGGGTTCAACCCCATATTTAAGTGACCAGGGAAATTATCTATGATATGGGTGCCTAGCCATAGAGCAATGAGGAGTAAGCTCATCATATAGGGTACTATTTTAAAAATCATTCTATTTCTCTTGAATGCTTTTCTATCTTTTAAGCAATGATTTTTATTTCTTTGCAATGTCTGTCATACATGAAATATGATGGATATAACAAAACATTGATTACATTCTTGTAATCTGATTAAGAAGTAAGCATTTTAGAAGAAAGTGCTTTTTTTTTACTTGTCTTGAAAATATCCCAAACAATTATGGTAGGTAAAAATTTAGTCATTTTGTTGCAGGCTGCTGTATGCATTCAGAGATAAACCGGTGTGTCTCCTAAAATGCCCACAACCAACATGATAGACTTAGAGTATGATTCCACAAAAAAATGTAAAGAAACAAGAACTGATATATGTATAAAAAATGGGGGCAACTCAAGGCAGTGTTTTGCTAGAAAAATTACAACTGAGTAGTGAGTTTGATCCTCACTGGATGCCCCCTGCTTTCAGCCTTGTGCCACATCTAAGCTACACCTGGAAAATCACTATATGTAAAACAAATGATAATGTATTAACAACAAAAGGGTTACAAGTGACAAAGACAATAACAAATGAATGTGGAAACTTTTTTGGTCCAAAGTATGTAAAATGAGTGAATGTGTGTATATATGTGTGTATATGTATTGTTCATGCATTTCCCAAAAAGGGAACACGATCATCTACAAGAGATTTACATTTTGTATAAACAGAAAAATAAGAAGAGGTTTAGAAAAGAGATCACGAAGTAGTTATATAGTATTGGAGAGTATCCCCTAGGAGCAGTTTTGAAAATTAGGAGGTGTTCACCTGATAGTACAAGAAAAGTATACATTTTAAGCAAGGGAGCTAATTCACCAGGATTAAATCACTTTTCTATTTATTAGATCCAAGTATAGAAACTTTAAAAAACTTGAATACTAGTTTTGCACAAAAATGAAGCAGCATGTATATTGGTCAAAATTCAAAATTGCTTATGAAAAATTGTGTATTTCTCGGTGCTTCTATACATGTTCAACCTTTATATTTAGCAGGATCTCTACAATACCATGTCTTTGTTCATTTAATATCATTACTCTTAAATTGATGTTCTTAAACTCAATCTATTTGAATAAATACAAGAGTTAGGATACTAATCTCACAGAACACTGAATGATCAATCCTATATATATTATAAATTAACTGATTTAAAATATGGTTTTTTCGCTACATAGTAAGAAGCATGTTTCAAAAATTGGAAGCTAAAAACTTTAAATTTAATTATATAATTAAATTAAAAGCATTAGTTCCATTTCATCTTCAAGCGAATATTTGAATCTATTCTTTTATATATATATATATATATATATATATATATATATATATGAAATGGACATTGAAGTCAGTACCCAGAGACAACTGTATCTTTCATGCTAAACACAATCCACAGGCCATGTGCATTGTTTTTGCTCAACTTTTTGTATATACAGGTAAATGATGCATTGTGGGTAGTCTATTGTATTATTCTAATGCTTATTTTGGTGAACGTGGTTTGTTAATTATTTACTTATTTGTTTGGATTAATTTATTTTACTTTTTTATATTTATTTTATCTATTTATTTATTTTCATTCTTGTTCATTTTCAGTTTTCAATTTTTAAGTAGCATAGTAAAAGTTTTTTGTGTCTGCATTTTGAAATGCATTCTGATCATTTATTTAGTAGTTTGTTTTAGTCTGGGAAGGTAATTATAGCTATTTTTTTTCTCCAAGTAGAGTTTGCAGTTTTTGTATTGATTGTTATAGGCTGATGTTCTTTTCCTTATTTTTGATGTGATTTGTTTTTTTAATCTCCTAGATATGTTCAGAAACCATTGTGCTGTTTGCATATTTACTATTTGTAAAAGTTGTTTCACATATATATATATATATATATATATATATATATATATATATATATATATATATATATATATAAAAAAAAGGCATGGTGGAGTAATGGATAGTGGCTTGGATTGAGGATTCGGAGAGCCGAGTTCGAATTCCAGTTGAATCCATAACATTCACTTACGTTATAATACCCTTGGGAAAGGTGTGAATCCTCTTCTTCTCCTTCCAGCTATGGGTAAATAGCAGGGCAGACTGGGTTCTATAGCCTTGGATGGCAACTGGTCTAGGAGAAGAACAACTCTGAATTCAAAACCTGCGGATGGTCGTTTGGGGACCTTGTGGCACGTAGTGCACGAGGTCTCTGGAATTGGCTCTTCAAAAAGTGTGGATGGTCCTGCACGAAACCTTCACCACTATAATCAAATCTCATGTGCTGTTGTCGGGCTGTCAGTTTCCTAGGAACTGATCTGCTTGACCCTCATATGTTGAATTCGACAGGAGAGTCGAGTATATATATATATATATATATATATATATATAGTCATGGGTTATATAAAAGTGGTCCCCCCCACTTTATTTCCTTTGTGTTCAAGTCATCTGAAAATTGAGTGAGCATGAAACTTGGGTTATGAGGGTCATCCTTTCATAGGAATTAACATTGTCAAGCATTTTTTGTTCTGTCTAAGTAATCTAGGCATTAAGCACTAATGGAGTAGGGAGGTGTTTGCCTTTTCTTTTTTTGCTTTTTTCTTATTGCTGTCTTTGTTCAAAATTTTATCTTGTTTAAGTGGATTTAGATCTTTTTAGTTGTTCCATGAATTTTTTTAATTTTTCTTTGAGAAATATATATTTCTTTTTAATTTAATGTAAAAGTGTTGATAGATTATTAAAAAGAAAACAAACAAAATTTAGGAAGTTTAAATAATTTCATTTTTTTTAGATTTTCTTTAAATTTTTTCTGAAACTGAATAGAATTGAAGTTTCATTTATTTTAATGACTAAATCTCAGAAATTAAGATTAAGGTGTTGGCCTTGGGTTTAATTTTGCATCAACATTACTTAAGGGCATCTTTCCTCTGCTGCCATGGCCTTTATTATCCAATCCTGTGTTGAGGTCTACAGACACTGAATTGACACAGAGGTCAGCACAGAGGGGGCTACAGCCTATTTCATGCCTGAGAGCAATCCTCAGACCATAAATTGTGTTCAAATCTGAAACTGATTATCACCACATGGTATTGAACTCAATGTCAACATTTATATATGCTTTTATATATGATATTGAACACTTTTACCCATAAATATAGCATACCATAAAAACTATATATATATATATATATATATATATATATATATATGTTAACTTTCTCAGAATAATTCTGAAGATAAGAGAGAGAGAGAGAGAGAGCTGCCAAAATATACCATATATAAATAAAATGCATTGGCTGGCACCTTCTTTCCAAGTATGCCTATCTGTTCAGGTAGTTATTTAATCCCTGTTAGACTTCTGATCAGGCACATCTTTTTTTGGTATTTCTTCAACACCCACAGAGCCAACAGAGCTTTACTGTAACTAAATTAAACATCAACTGCAAGAAGACAGAATGCATCGTTATTAGCAAGGGATGAGCCCAAAGTTCTAATTCCAAATCAGAGATACCAAAATCAAACAAGTACAAAAATTTAAATATCTGGGAAATGTTTTAACAGAGGACGGAAAGTGTGACACTGAGATCTAAAGATGCATTGGGATGGGCAAAGATACATTCAAAAGTTGAGCAGAATATTAAGAGACAGAAAAACTTTGTTAGAAACAAAGAAAAAAGTACTGAACAGTTACTCCATGGCAGTGAATGCTGGACAATCTTCTCAAAGATGAAGAAACTCAAAGCAACAGAAATACGGTTTTGCAGAACGATGCTGGGCCAAACATGTGAGCAACGATGAAGTTTTAGAGAAAATGGAAACAAAAAGGAAACTGATACTTAACATCAGGAAGAGAGAGAGTTGGGCTTATAATGAGGAAAGAGGGCTTGGAAAATCTGATACTCACAGGACAGATTGAAGAAAAGGTGCAGAGGAAAACACGGCATAATGTACTTAGTGAGATGGAGTAAATGGATGGTGGAACAGAGTTTAAGGGAAATAACAGAAAAACAAAAGAGCTACAAAGAACAGGAAGTTGCAGAGGGCCATGATCGCCTACACCCTGAAAGGACACAGCATTTTAAGAAGCTGAGCAGACCTAGCAACCAATCTAGTAATACACTTAAATTTATATGGTCAAGGCATCAAGGATGAGAGCTTATTAAAAGAGTTATACAAAAATATTTATAAAACAAAAAAGCCATGACATCCTGGTGGAAAAATGACTAAAACCAAGATACCAGGTCATGACTGATAACATTAGAATAGAACTAATGAGAAAGTGACTGATGTCGAGATGCCAGGTCAGGATCGATTACATTACTGACCCTTCTTTGAATCTTGCCAAGAATCTTGAGATAAGTACGAGGAGCTCCAGAACAGATATAGCAGTGATATCCAATGCACGGATGAATGGTAGATTTATTAATGCACAAGAAAACATGTCATAAGTTGAAATCCAATATCTTTAAATTTAAAGTTTCTTCTTATTTGTATCCTAATTGCTAAAATACATCTCTTGCTTGTCAGGTTCATCACATGTGACAGGTACAGTTCTGAAAAATGCGGGGAATACCATAGACAGACAATGTGAAAAATGATGAAATTTTAAGGAGAATAGGATCTTCAAAAGAAGATATATATATATATATATATATATATAATAATGTGTGTATTATCTACATGATTATATATTTTTATATATCATCCATTTATATATATGTATGTAACCAGTATGGTGATGACATGACATGGGTCCCCCACCCAACCAATGAAATCAAGGTCATGTGTCTATGTCTAAGGTGAACTAAGTTGGAGAGCATTGAATGTGGTTTGACCTGGAGAGGGATGGGTTCCACCAGGTCTACTTGCCCAAGACACACTATGCTTGAATGAATAGTTCTCTGACATTCAACCCAATTATATGGATGGAACTGGTTAAGTGCTCAGCTATGCAGTGACCCTACAACCACACCCAGTCATGGATATGATGATGATACTTTGCTCTTCTGATTAGCAATTTTATCTTAGTTCTTATAATCAGAACAATTCAATCACTGTTTTCTATAACTTTCTTCAAACATCTATCTTCATACACCATAACATTTTTGGAATCTCAAACAGAACACTTAATTCAATCAATGGAGATTGAATGTTCTCTTTTCCACACTTAGGAGATATTTATATCAGTTGTTCACCTTTGTACTGCAAGTTTGTTTTGTCCACTGAATCAGAGTATGTGAACTTTTAACACTACCAAACCCAGGAATTGAACTCCTAAATGCCAAAGAATGAGACATGTTCAAACAATGCATATAATAAGTTGGTCAAATATAAATAACAAAAACAGTTTGGACTAATATATCAGGTTTATGAAGTAATTCTCTAAAATGTTTTCAATTTGTTAAAAACATTAGTCATCTGTTTGTGATTTTATAAAAATAATAAAAAAAATGATTTTAAATATATGAATACTTTATTATTATCTGAATAATAATAATAAAAAGCACAATAGTTCTGAGGCCATTTAGACAGATAAGAGTTTGTTCAATATTGGAATTATTTTGAATATATGATTGCAGCGAATTTCAATTTTTTCCTTTCCTGTTTTTCAAACAGTAATTGTTTCTTCTCCCAGAAACTTGCTCTGAAGTGTAATCTGAAAATATTTCTGAAAATGGGACCAAATGTTTTCTTTTGTTTTTTTGTTTTTTCAAAACTGCTGACCAAAGAATGGCTAATTTCTGTTTTTTTTTTTTAGCTTTGCATCAATTTGATAATAGGGGGAAAAAAGTCAGTGTGACTTTGTATTTCTGAATCATACAGCTTGATCTCCCAAATTTACAAACTAGCTCATCTGTGGTTTTTGAATTCATTATCTGATGCCAAAAAGTAAACAAAATGTGATAGTGTTACAAATGAGATATCCATTACTATAAGTATTACTTATATAAGATCTAAACAAAAAGTATCGAGACTGATGCTATAAAAATTGAACTACAATACATACCAATTCAGCATTTATTCTTCAAAGTAAAGCGCTTTTGAAGCCATACACTTTATCCAGCATCATTTCCATTAATGGAAGCATTCCTGGAACTCCTTATTTAGGACAGTAAGCAACTGCCTTGTCAAATTCACCTGGATTTCCTCAACATTTTGAGATCTTGTTACTTTCAAGTGGGATTTGATTTTTGAAGCAAAAAAAGTTGCAAGGGGTGAGATCTAGGGAATATGATGGTTGTCAAAACTGAGGAATGTTGTTCTTGGGTAAAACCTGCTGCACAAGTCATGGTCACTAATGGAACCTCTGTGGTGTGGTAAGACAACAACATTCTACACATTTTCTACCAAACACTGCAATAAACAGTAGAAGTGAGTGAGAACATTGTAATTTAGTGTGTATGTGCAACAGAGTTCAAAGGTCAATTTGTGCCCAGCAGCTTCATTCTCCCTACTTTAGTTCTGTTACCATAGCAACAGTCCCATACATTTTGACCAGACATAATATATTGTTTTTTTTTTTTACTTGTATATTACTTTTTTTCTTGGGTTAACATTTTCCACTTACATTGAAGTGGAAAGATTATATTGACTCAACTGCTTGCTAGAAAACTTGGTTTACCGTGTTATACTAGATAGATTCTGGCAAAATAAGTTATCTTGCACATTTATATGTCTACCATTCATCCATGCATTGAACATGGCTGTCACTTCTTGTCTGGTGCTTCTGCTATGCTTTTAGAGATTCTAGATAAAATACTAAGAAGAATCTGCAATGTTATTGGTCTTGAATTGGCATCTCAGCTTTAGTCACTCTCCCACCACTATAACATAGCTTCCCTGTGCATTTTCTATAAATAGTTACATGGTAATTGTTCTAGTGTGCTTTCCAATTTGATACCTAGACTTTATGAATTTAAGCATCATACAAGATTGGCAGCAAGGCCTCATCTTGCTTTTGAATTGGCTAAATATAATTGTAAGTTTTATGTTAACATTTTCTTCCCTTGCATTTGTGGAACACTTCTGGCTTCTTACTTTCCAGTTTGATCTTCAAAATTTTAATGCAGTGTCAATCATTATATTCTGTCTTCTTAATTCCTGTTCTTTTATTATCCTCTCCTAAATGTTTTCTTTTATTCATATACTCTCACATTCAGTAATCCCATGGATTTTAGTTGCTTTATTGCTTTGCTTTGAGTAAAAGGATTAAGAAAGTATTTTATTTTTAATTCTGAGTGCCATATTACAATGCATCATTAACAAAGACTATTGAATTAAAAGGTAGAAATTCGGTTTGAAACCAGTTTTCTTTCACTAATATCAACTTGCAGACATTATTAACTCTCTATTTACACTGTGATTTAAGATACGTTGGCCTTTCGTCCTCTGTCATGTGGCACTAAATATGCAAGTGTTCCATAGGAGAAATGAAGCATATCTATTCAAATTAATATCCAGATATAATTACTGTCATTGAGTTGTCACCAACAGATGACGTCCACCATATGCTAATTCACTGGCTTTAAGTGAATCATCAAATTTCCATAATTTGTGGCTAGAATCGCTGAATTGGAAATAATAATGTTCTTCTAACACACACTGATTTTCATTAACTGTTTTTACATCTGAAAATGCTTATAAAATCTGACATTACCTTTTTAGGATACAACCCAAATACCCATCCTATACACAGTTGCCTTCTTCTATGCACCATGTCCCGATCATAGCTCTCCTCAACTTCCTGTCCTTTGTAGATTTTAATAAATTTTGTTATTTCTCCTAAACCTTGCCTCACCATCTATTTACTTAAGCTCACTAGGTAGGTTTATTCATTGTTTTCTTGTCTCTCTTGCTTTCAAACTGTCCTGTGAGTATTAAATTTTCCAAGCCTATTGTCTTAATTATGTCACCTAGAAATTTCAGCTATCTCTTCTTGATTTTAAGTATAAGTGTATTTTTGTTTCCATTTTTGCTGAAACTGTTGTTGCTCACATGATCTGTTCATCCTATTCTCAGCATCCTTCTGTAGAAGCACATTCTGTTGCTTCAAATCTCTTCTGCATCTGTGAGAAGATTGTCCAATATTCACTGCCATGTAGGAGGATTGATATTATGTAACAGTTCAGTCCTCTTGCTTCTAATGAAATGTTCCTGTTTCTTAATACTTTGCTTAGCTTTTGGAAGGAATCTTTTGCTATTCCAATGTGCCTTCATATTTCAGTCTCACATTTTCCATTCTCTGTTAAAACACTTCTCAGATATTTAAATCATTCTACTTGTTTATTTTTGTATCCTGTAGTGAACGAGATAATCAAGTACCCCGGAAAAAAGTTCGTGTTTTGTGTGCAATTTGCCGGAGAGGGATTGCCAAAAAGTAGTCAGCAAAACTCTTATAGCGACTTACCTCGTCAACCCAAGCGACAGCGCGTCGCGTGTATTCTGTGACGAAAAAAGAAACAAGTCCGTCGCAGGAGTCGCTATAAGAGTATATTAATATGCAAATTACGGAGCATCCTATCCCGGCTGTCGACGAATGGGAAAAATAGGTTCTGCCGATAAAAGCAGTTGGTGTTGTCGACTCGGGGATGGAAAATTCGGGCAGTTTTGGCTACGGCGTTCGTGAGTTATTTGCCTGACGCGTTACAAGTGATTTTCTTTCTTTGTGTTGTGAAAGCCACAAATTTGCTTTGAGAACGCAAATATCCCTAATTTGTAAATTGCATATTGAGCTGTTCATTTACCTTATAAATATACAGTCTTCTTGCAATTAATGTTTAGTTCTTTCTTCTCACTTTCCATCACAAAGCTGTAGGAGTTCTTGTAGCTTCCTTCCTGTGTATGCTATCAAAACCATGTCATCTGCATATCTTATGCTGTTAAGATTGTCGCTGTCAATAATGAATCCCAGTAACACCTGTAATTTGCTCAGAATCACCAAACTGTATAGGTTGAATAAGTCTGGCGAAAAGATGCATCCTTGTCTTACAACCCTTTTGTCTTTCCCTATAAAATGTGTATAAACAGATTTTTCAGAAATATGATTTCCTAGTTATTGAGATGTTGAGTGTTTCCCCGTGCGTGTATTGAAATAAGGACAAACACATACGTAGGGAAAAATACTGGTATATCTGAAGAGGTATTTACAACAGAGAGATTAGTAGTCAAACAAACGCAGGTTAGTCAGTAACAATCAGAAAGAGTATAAAATCCAACTGTATCTTCCGGTAGAGAGACGGAAGTGTGCTGGTCACCTGATCTTCCCAGAACTCTATAGAACTGTCCTATTAGTAGTAGAGAGATCAGTCCATTCTGATGAGAAGGTGGGTGGCCCCAACACTAGTGTTTGTTATTATGTCATTATGTTGTCCACTTGAAATTCCTACAATGGTCATTGTTACATAGAGTTAACTATGAGAAAAACAAATATTCATAATAATAATAAAATAATTCAGCCAATTTAATATTTCTTCACATTTTTTAATAATTCAGTACAGTTTTAAAAGACTCTTATTAAACAGATTATTTTGACTTAGATAATTCTGTAAATATTTTTTTCAGAGATGTTCAACTGCAAGGAATAAAAAGCAACTCTCATTGCTGGAACTAAAATTTAAAAATGATTTATATTTGCTTGTAAAAATTTATTAAATTTTTTATTTTACACTATTTACATTATTTGAACAGTTGTCCTCATTGTTATTGTTACATTCACAATGTTTCAGCTGTTGTATGCTCTGGTCTTCTTCAGGTGATATGTTTGAATTCCAAAGTGAACCCAGAATAATCAGAATTAGATAAATAAATCTATCTATCTATATTTTTACATTTTAAACAATATTTTACAATTTTCTTTTTCTGTATTATTGCTGAAGAAATATTTCCATGCCTCAGGCGGAAAGAGTAAGAAAATAAGTCAAAGCGGAAAACAAGAAAAAAGTGAAATCATTATTCCACAAGAAACAGAGAAAATTAATTTTAATAAGAGAATTTGATTAGCATGATCCAAAGGGTAATAATTGGTGCATTTAAATAACGAATCATTAAAAAAAAAAAAAAAAAAAAAAATCGTTTCTCATTATAATTTTGGTTCATTACAAAATCCATTTTTAAATTAAATCAAGCATAACACAATTATTGAAATTTAAACCTTAAGAGCAGCAATGAAGAGAGAGGTCTGCTTTTAAAAATTCTGCTCACAGCAACAGAATTTCCATAGCTACAGTTTCCTTCCTTTTCCCATTTATTCATTCATCTTGACTGACAGAGGTAACAAAGGCCCAAATGGTAAATTAGACAAAACCTTCTAAACATGCTGTAATTTGATAAGATTTCATTTAAAAGTAATTATCTTTTATCTAGACTTTCAAGGAAACTCCCACTAACAGATTTTAGATTGTTGGCAGGAAGTAGCCATAATCTAAAATCACTTCAATTAATTACTACTTGCCAGCACAGTTTATTGAACACAAGGCCACAAGGCATAAGATTCAATTATGTATGCATTTCAACTTCATGAAACAAGTTAACATAACCCACACTGAAGAAAGAAAAATTTAATTTTAAATCACCAACAAAAATTCCACTTATTTAACTGTTAATAATTCATTTATTTAAATATTCAAAAGACTGAACTGTTGTAAATGCCATAAATTGTCAGCCTATGTTTTATTTATCTATATTTTTTTTTAAATCAGGATATTTTAGTTCAATGCAATTTATTTTGAACTGCATATAATCATAGTTTCAATTTCTAGTGAACACCTTTCTATTGATAATACCAGCAAATAAGAAATATTGTCATGTTTCTATACTTTTTTAAATTTATAATGCAGGCACAGTGGATAACAGATTGGATTGAGGAATCAGAGAGACAAGTTCAAATTCCAGTTAGGTTCATTACATTTACTTATGTATTAATACCCTATATAATTGGTAATTAGATTTTTTAAAGACATTGTTAGCTCCGACTCATACATAGGCGGTAAGTAACATATACGAAGATTTTCATGAGCAATCCAAATTTTATCATATTTCCCTAAAATAATATAAAAAAATAATGAAGGCAATACAATTGTGGCTTGATTTCATGAATAAAGATTTATGAGGATTATCTACAACTATTTCAAGCTTTCCTACATTGATTGCAGGTGTTGTGGAATAATCCTCAGATTAATGCTTGTGAAGTTTTAAAATGGTATGTGGCATAAGAATTACCATTCATTCCTAATCTTTAAACCAGGATTTGATGAGTTGTGCTGTAGCAGAAAAAAACAATTTACACAGAGATAACAAATTAAAGTCAAATTAATAGTTATTAGAAAACACACCTTTAACTATACACCAATTTTCATCTAGCTAAGTAACACACATGCTGCACTCTACTCAAATCAAATTTTAAAACAAACAAAAATATACCAGAGTGCTGTCAATTATTGATATGACTTTCGCTTATCACATGTCTACAACTGCATCCATGCATCTCCCTTATATAAACTATAAGATAAGCCATAGGGAGCGAGAGAGACTTCACATGCTAACCATAGAGGCTACCTGAGGCATGGCTGACTGCCCATCCAACTATTAGTCTTCAAAAACGACCTCCTGTGAACACAGAAAGAGATCTGATTCCACTATCAATGCGACAAGCTCAAACCAATAGCCAACCAGTAATCAGCTGGGTTAAGCAGACTCCTTTTTCATGCTCTCATTTCACACCTCATACACTGTACATTCGAATGCTACATTATACAACTTACCAGAGACATTTTCATATCTTGTAAATTAAAATAAATCTTTGGTTATTTCTCCAAACCAGTGTCTAATTTGTTTCTTTACTCCAACCAACTTCCACCTCAGATCAGTTCTGCCAATACAGAAAAATGCATATTTACTATTAGTTTATCAATTTTGGTTAAGTGAACAATCTACAACAGTTAGCTCTGTGGAAATTCTATAGTTGTTGATTAATAAGATTACCTTTGCTTCTCTCTCAGCCCATTTTCTCCCTTATTCATTCCAAATTCAAGTTTTTATTTAAATGATATACAAATATGAATTAGTTTTATTTATATAAAAGCAAATGAGTACAGAAAAAGATTCAGAAACAAATCTATGTGTCATGACCCTTCAGGACATAGAAAGGAAAAAAAAAACATTTCCTCTCTCTCTGGTACTTTGTAGCTCATAATAGTGTTCATCTTTATGCTATCTCTCCTAATCTCTGTTCTGATAAGCATTTAAACAAACTCATTAGATTGTTTATGCACTGCTTTTCTCAGTCACTCTTGCCTCTGACATCTGTGAGTGTTAAATTTTCCAAACCCTCTCACTCATTATGCACCCTAGAAATTTCAGTGGTCTCTGATTCTAAGTTTTCTTTTATATGCCATATCCCTTCAGAACATAGGCGATCATAGCCCTCCACATCTTCCTGTCTCTTATAACCCTTAAGTTTTCTTTTTTTTTTTTATTTCTCCCAAATCCTATTCTACCATCCATTTACTCAAGCTCATCAATTACTGCTTTCCTCTGTCCCTCAATCTGTCCTGTGAGTATCAGATTTTCCAAGCTTTCCTTCCTCATTATGTGCCCCAGAAATTTCAACTGCCTCTTCCTGATGTTAAGTATAAGTTTCCTTTTTGTTTCTATTTTCTCAAAAACCTCATCGTTGCTTACACGTTCAATCCATGATATCCTCAGCATCTTTCTGTAGAACCACATTTCTGCTGTTTCAAGTCACCTCTTCTTGACAAGATTGTCCAGCATTTACTGCCATACAGAAGGACAGATATCACATAACATTTCAATGCTCTTTCTTTGTTTCTAATGAAATTCTTCTGTCTGCTTAGCTTTTGGAAAGCATCTTTGGCCATACCAATATGTCTTTGAATTTCATCATCACACTTTCTGTCCACTGTTAGAACATTTCCCAGATATTTAAGTTTCCACACTTATTTGATTTTAGTATCCCTGATTTGTAATTTGCATTTTGAGCTCAGCCTTTTTGCTGATAACCATGCATTCTGTCCTCTTGCCGTTTATATTTAGTCCTTTCTTCTTGCTTTTCTTTGCTGCCTTCTCTAGTTTCTTTTCCCTGTCTGCTATCAACAGTCATTTGCATATCTCATTGTTAACATCCTTTTTGTTTCCATTTCCTCTAAAACGTTCTTATTAATGGATCCTCTTTTAACTTGCTTTTGCTCTCTCCATAAATAATTTTTTTTTTTTTCCCACAATTTTGACACTTTTGCAGTTGTACCACCCTCTCATTCTTCATATCTCGATATCTCGCCTCTGTGCACGTGTTTCATCTCCTTTTAATCTTTCTATATATTTATAGGATATGGACGCAAATTTTACAAAATTCCTGTGACCTTTGAAAATCACTTATGCATAAACAAGTCTATTAATACGAAAAGAATATCAATACCATACATCTGTCCATTGAATATTAATTATTGACACATCTGGTGATTCTGCTATGTATCTAGAAATTCTTGACAGAATCTGAAGAAGAATCTGCAATGTCATTAGTCCTGATCTGGCATCTCAGCTTCAGGCACTTTCTCACCTCTGTAACAACTTCCCTGTGGCTCTTCTATAAATAGTTTCATGGTGAAATTTCCTCTTTTCATTATGGTTTCATTTTTAAATGTTATTTTTATTCCACCCCTCAAGACAAAATTCACATATAGGAATTAGTTGTTCCACATAGAGACTTTGATGTATTATGCTGGCTGTAATAATGGTAAGAAAGAATGTGTTCTGGCGTAAGGAATACTGTGTTATGTTTGGATCAGTAATCGTGGCAAGCTAAGTTTAAGACAAGACAGATTGAAGACTAGCTCTGTGCCATATTTTGTATTTGCAAAATAAATATGACTTTCCTCTTCAGTACCTTGATTCCACAAATTTAAGAACAGTACTAGATTGGCAACTAGATCTCTTCATTTTACACTTGAAATTGGTAGATCTAGCTAAGCTGTATACTAATGGTTTTGCACTTCTCACTTGTGGAACTTACTGGCTTCTTGTTTACCTGTCAACTATGATCTTCAAAAATTGAAACTGTCACATCAATCATTATTTTCTATCTTCATGAATCCTGTTCTTTTATTGTCCCCTCTATCGCTTTCAGTAACCTCTTGTGTTTTGGTGGCTTTTATTGACTTGCTTCAGGTGAAATTATATATATATATATATATATATATAAAAATATTTGTGTTTATCAATTTTTGGCACTTTATTCTTTTTGTTTTCGATTTCCCATTATTTGGGAAGTGGTTGGCAGGAAATTCTAGTTTATGTTTTATTTCAAGTTTTACTTCCCCTCTCATATATATATATATATATATATATATATATACACACACAAAATATTTACCCCATATATACTTTCCATTTTGTCTCCTACCATTTCTCCTTCCCCCTCCCACCTTGTCTTTGCTTTTCTCAGTTCCTTCCTGTTTATACAATTTTATTTATTTAAATCACAGACCTTCTGAATGTTTCTTCATTGCCATGATGAAGCCCAATCTCATGTTCAAGTCATGCATTGTAAATTTTCTTTCAAGCAGTTATTTGGGATTCTATTGAAGTGAATAGCTTGTATCTGAAAGTAGTTTTAAAAATTTTCATCTTTTATTTTGTTCAAATTGCTAATCAACCATGTTAATTAAGAAATAATTAGAGAGTGCAGGTAATATGACCTAATTGGCTTCACTTGCAGATAGGCATTTTCAATAATGAGAGAGGGGGGGTTGAAAATTTGAACTACCTTTTGCACTATTATCAATAATTGATTTTCACAGTTTGTCAATAGTCCCATCTAAAAAATAGTGTTCCACTGATTTAATAAACGCGCTGAAATTTTGAATTGTTGAAGTGGGAGGATTGATAATGTTTTATTATTTACTTCCATGAATAGATATTAAATTTTTTTTTAAATTCTATTTCAGCATATATTATGAATTGAGATGTGGAAACTATCCTTTTAAATGTGTTTATTATGTATAAGTGTTTGAAGATAATTCTACATTGTGAAGTAATTGGCCATGGTTAAATGTAATTGGCAAAAAAAAGTTCTCAAACAATAAGAAAAGGAAGAACAGGGTAAAATAATACAAAGCAAACAATATACACAGACATGACAGAATTGAATAGACGCTCACAGAAACCATTTATTTTATTAAACAAGTAATTTATACAAATGAAGTAATTGTAAATGGTCATAAATTTAATAACTAATACTTGGTTGACATCCCTTTTGCTTTTTTTAATGCAAGGACCCTTCTAGGCATGCTAGCAATGAGTTCACGAATATCATCTTGAGGGATTTCTTGCCATGTTTGATGCAATAATCCTACAAGTTCGGGCTTCAAAGATGGCTTCCTGTGCTTTTTGCAGTGTTTTCTATCTAATATGCTCCAAAGGTGTTCAATAGGGTTAATATCCAGGGACTGACTTGGCCATGGAAGTTTATTGATCCCATTTTGTCTCAACCAATGTTGCGTTGCTTGAGCTGTGTGACATGGAGCTCCATCTTCCATAAATAGGGAGTCAACTTTACTCATTCTACTACTTGAGAATATTGGAAGGAGCTCTTTCTTTAATATAGAAACATATTTGGTTGAATTAATGTTTCCTTCATATTCCACAAGCTCTGAGCGACCATCACTCCAAATTGCACCCCATACCATTACTGAAAGGCCCCCATGTTTCACCGTTGGCTGCAGTCTTTTTAAATCAAACTCTTGACTACAGTCTCCATACCCATACTCTTCCACTGTCAGAAAATAATGCGAATCTTGACTCATCAGAGAAAATGACAGTGGTCCAAAAGGTCACAGGTCTCTCCACCATCTCATGAGCCCAATCCTTTCTGTGTTTGATATTGGCTGGATGGAGAAGTGGTTTCCTTCTCGCAGCTCTGCCATAGTAGCCCAGTTTGTGAAGATACCTGACAGCTGTTCTGGGACTGACATCAACTTGTGTTGCTATGTCAGAGGCTTTGCAATGTGGATCCTGTTCAACATTTCTTTCGACAAGATGCATGGTTCTTTCAGAGGGCCCAAGGCGGCCTGGATGAGGTTTTGTGCACTTCTTGCCCTCTCTGGTGAATTGTATGATCACTCTATTAACAGTAGAAAGGGGTATTGAAAGATTTTCAGATATTTTTCTTTGATCACCTTCATGTTGGCCCACGATACGTCCTCGCTGAAATTCGGAAAGGTCTGATGCTCCTTTGGTTCATGGCATGTTCCAGTATTGTCATCTGCAATTTTAATCAAATAATCTAAGTTAATTTATCTTGGTTATTAAAAAAAATCAGAAATAAAATTTATCTTGGTGTCTATTCAATTCTGTCAAGTCTGTGTATATGTAAGTCAAAAATAGGCAAAGCAACAGTAATAAATCAAAATGTTTACAAAGTAATAATTGTGTAGAAAGGCATTCAGTTAAGTGATTGTAGCACAGTTAAGTGATTGTAGCATTCTGATTTCAATACAAAAAACAACAAAAATATGGCAGATGAGACTGAGAAATGGTTAGGAAGAAATTTGTTTATAAATTTAGGGAAGAGATGTTTTGGCAGACACTTCTATCAGGATAGGAACCAATATATGTGTAGTAATTCTGCAAGAAAGTCATAATTTAAAGTACTTCCTTCACCATCTGATAGTAGAAAGAGAATTTTAGAAGTCAGTCATAAGATAAAGAGAGAGCAAAAAATGTGAGACAAATAATGAATAAAATAAACTGATTCTTTAATGCAAAAAAAAAACAAACCAAAAACAAAAGAACTAAATGTTCATCTGTGATATGAATATTAACTGTCTGTATCTGAAGAATGTTTAAAAGTTGAAATCTCTTCCAGGACAACAAAATGTGGTGATATGTCCATAGAAGTTGTTTTGTTTTGTTTCTTTAACAAAACATATTCAGTATGGAGTTTTTAACGTCATTCTGCAAAAAGTGAAAGAGAAAAGGAATCGCTACTATTTTACAGGCTCCTATGAGTAATTCGGCCTTTTTTTTTTTGACACAATTCACAAATTGAGCTCATACATTTTCTAACAAACATACATTTTTTTTGGTGATTATTTCTTCTTGCTTCCCTTCACTACCTTGTGTAGGAGTTTTTGTAGTTTTCTTTTTTGTGTCTGTTATCAACACTGTGTCATCTGCATATCTAATATTGCTGAGATTGTGGCAACCAATAATGAATCCTAGTAGGACTTAATTCTCTCAGAATTGCTTCATTGTATATATTGAATAAATCTGGTGAGAAGACACATCCTTGTCTGGCACCCCTTTCTATTTTTGTATATCTACTGAATTCATTTTCTATCCATATGCAGGCAGTTTGCTACTTGTATACATCCTTTTTGCTTCTATTTCTCTCTAAATTATGTTGTTCCTCACAGGTTTAGTCCATGGTATTCTTAGCATCCTTGTGTAGAATTACATTTTTGTTGCCTGAAGTCTCTTTGTCTGCGAGGAGATTATCCAGCATAAGAGGACAAATATTATATAACAGTTCAGTATTTTTTGTTTCTACATACTTTGCTTAGCTTTTGGAAGGCATCTTCTGCTATTCCAATAAATCTTCTGATGTCAGTGTCACATTTTCATTCTCTGTTAAAATGCTTCCTAGATATTTAAATTTCTGTTCTTTCTTGATTTTAGAATCTCTGATTTGCAATTCTGATCTTGGGTTATTCTTCTTGCTGGCAACCATACATTCTACCTTCTTAGAATTGCAGTTTCCTTTCTATGTCTGCTATCAATACTGTGTCATCTGCATAACTTATGCTGTTAGGATTATGGCTACCAATAATAAATCCTGGTAGGGCATCTAATTCTCTTAGGACCCTTGTCTTACACCTTTTTCTATTTTTTTAAAATATTTATTGAATTTCATTTTTTATCTGTATTTTCTCCCAGTTTACGTTCTGGAATCATTTGAAATTGACACTGGCAGCAGGAAACAATCAAAGACACATTGGTAAATAATGTATCAAGAGGGAAAATTGGAACACAATTAAAATAGATTTTAATTATAAATAAATTAACAACTAAAAACAAAATACCAAGTTCCAAAAAGAGTATAAAATTGAAAATGTTACTCATAATTCCTCTATCAAACATAAGGAATGAATAAAGTGTTCCTTTCATTTACACAGGCTTGGCTGATGAAACTTCATATAAACAGCCTCAAGAACTAAAAGATGGTGAGCCAAGCAAGCAATATGTAAAATGGAAAAAAATGTGTCATTATACAGAATTATCTTATCTGTCATTAGTCAGGATTGTCCAGTAAATGCTACCCAATGGATGAGTCATATACTGCTTGAGTGGTTCTTATATATATATATATATATATATATATATATATATATATATATATATATATGTGTGTGTGTGTGTGTGTGTGTGTGTGTGTGTGTGTGTGTGTATGAAAACAATATATAAAATTTATATATCAAGAATAATTATGAGAGAAAGAAGTATGACAAAGTGGAGAGAGTTTTTCATGTGACTTTTCAAACTTTAGGATTTCATCCGACAAATTTAAGTTTTCATTGATGCAAATATGCGTGTGAGTAATATGTATAATATTACATTGTAATATATAATGTGTGTGTGTGTGTGTATATATATATATATATATATATATTAGCACTATGAATAACAAAAGTCAGAAAAAATCTATTCTTCAACAAACTACTAACCTTCTAGTGCGAGTGAGAAAATTACTGATAATGTGTTTATTTAAAAAATGTAATGACATTAAGATACCAAGTTATTAGGGGAGGGCCACAGTTTGGAATGGAGTTGTTTGTTGAACTGGGATATATTTTCTTGTTTCTTTAAATAAATATGTGTGTTTGTGTGTGATGGAAATATTGTGGTTGCATTGAGTTTTTCTAAACAGATTCAACCCATGGTTCACCTGGAACTAAGAAATTGTGAATACCATGAATATATGTGGAAAATGAAGACATTTTTAAAGAGAAAAAGAATTACAAAGAAACTGTTGCTAAAAAAAAAAAAAAAAAAAATTGACCTTTTGGGGAAACATTTGTAAAGTGCTTTAACAGAAGACAGAAAATGTGACACTAAAATCTGAAGATCCATTGGAATAGAAAAAGATGCCTTCAGAAAACTAAGCAAAGTATTTAGAAAGAGAAACATTTCATTAGAAACAATGAAAAAGGGATCAGCTTAATATCAGAAGAAACTGGGATTGAAAGAAGCTCATCAAACTTTATTTTTAATAACAAATGTTCTAAATTCAACAAGTACTTTTTGTATGTTATAAGGCATTTCCATAATTTTTTGGTTACTGACTAAAAATGGTTTTATATATGCATCTATATGGTCTTCTTTAGCAAGATCTCTTTATAAATGGCTTCAAATTAGATCTCTTTTGAATTCACTCTATATGAAAGCAAAATAAAAATGATGCACAGTGCATCACATCTGACCCACAAAACAAATCCCATTGGAAAATATAAAATAGAATATAAAAAAAAGCAAATCACAAACATTGCCACCAACGAAAAAAAAACGTGAAAAAAAAAAAAAAGAAGAGTTTATGAGCCACTACATTTACTCTTAAGAATGCTGTTCATAATGACTGAAACAGAATAGTGGCAAACTGGCAAGCATCGACAAGTCCACCACCAGCAAGTTTTCATATCACCAAGGTCAACCAACCACACACATCAACTCATCCTTCGTCCAAGCTGCTTCCCTTGCCACAGAGGGGACATTCCACTCACATCCTCTGTATTGGCAATACAAAGAATTTTATATTAACAATTCTTTTAACCTCACTGGCAGTACTTATTTTGCTTGTTCTCTTGTGCTACCATACACGTGTTTATAACAATCTCTGAAAATGGTTTTCAAATAATGGCTTGTTTTTTGTAAAATTGTCATTATCTTCAACAAATTCAGTCTGTTAAGTCCGGAATCTGGCAGAAGCATTCATTTTTCTAATTTAGAAATGAACAATTTCAATTTCATCTCAAATGCATTGATATTATTTACCAAAACTGGGGGGGAAAAAAAATCCTTGCCCTTGCCTGTGTTACAAAGTGAAATCATTAAAATGGCGGGTAATAATTAAAAAATACTCAATTAAATAGTCCATTGTTATCGCAACAAAAAAATTCTTTCTTCAAGCAGATCTTTTTTTCTCTTAAATTTATAGCATTTTTTAATTTCCAAAGTCTACTCAGTGTCTGGCATCTAGAAAGCCTAACAATGAAGGACAAGCTCTCCATATTCCAAATATAACATTTCACAATATTCTCTAAATTATCATCTGTTTATTTCTCTTGCTGTGACTTCATTCATGTGCTCATGAAGGGCTGGTCCCAATATCAGCATTACCATGACTGTGATATGGTAAAATTACCTAAAATTGTCTTAGAGAAAAGATACATTTATCCACATATTGACAAAACTTGAAATCAAAAGTAGTTTGTTCAAGTAGCAATATGCATAAACATTAGCAGATGTGGTAAAGGGAAGTAAATTAAATTCTTACTTGATCATTTGACAGTCAGGGATTATAATTTTAACTATAAGAAGTAAGAAAAATATGGAAGGAGAGGGTACACATGCTGTTGTCCAGGTGACCTAGTTTTTATGCCTTTAGTCAGATTGTTACACAATGCATTTTATAACCCATTGACATAAATTATAGTCAAGGGCAGACAACCAAGTTTTATAATACTACCTACACATTTTACAACCACTAACAATATTGTGCAAATTTCAAGTTTGCCCATGCAGTGACTGTGTATGTCTTAGTCAAGGTTGAGCAAAAAGTTTCAATTTCAGCAGTTTCCCCTATTATTGATGGTGTTCCTATGGAGTGTTGTCAATTTGTCCCTGGACATGATGAATAGCCACTACCTTGTCTTGAAAGACGGTGGGTGTGAGGTCTAGCTCATTTCCAGGGTTTAAATTTGTCTTTTTTGTCAATTGTTATTTTATTTTGCTTTATATGTAAATGGTGGGGTGTCAGCAGTTAATATTCATTTGGTGGCCTATTTAAATTCGCTATAAGTTCACTAAAAAAATTCTGGTAACATTTCTATCATTTCAAAATAACTATACAACCAAGGTTGGTACAAGGTACTGGCAACTTGGGCAGTCACCATCATGTCATGCATTTGGGATCTTCCAAATAAAAGGAAAAGAATGTGAAAAAAATGTGAAAATAATAAATAAAATTAAATAAAAAAAAAATTTTTACCCTACTCAAGAAATTTTATATTTGAGTTTGTACACAGATCACCAGAGCAAACACAGGTGACCCCATTTTGATCATGTGATGGTAAAGAAAATGTTTATATGGGAATTAGCATGGCGTCTAAGTGATCACTACTTCTACACTATCCTCTATTACTATACAGATTGCTATTCTCTATACTATTCCCTATACTATTTCTCTATACTGATCACTATACGGATCACTATTTGGTGGTTACTATTCATGCGAGTGTTATTGAGCAAGTACTATAAGTGCAAGTGTTATTCAAAGGTGTCTGACACCAGTATTGTTCAATGACATTACTATAGTTATATCTGCAATTACAAAGTCTCTACTACAATGAACATTACAAAAGTGCCAACAATTGTTCAATGACATCACAAAAGTGTTGTAATCTAACAACCTAACAGAAAACCAAATGAGTGAGTGACACTAACATAATATAGGATAATAAATGCTTTATTTAACTTGTATTACGTTGCATATTGTAATAAGCTCATTATACTACATTTTCATTTTTTGTCCTTGTGAAAATTTAAAAAAAATTATACTTGCACAGGCACCAAAGTTCAGCTTGCCCAGGGTATCAGCAACCCTGGGTCAGGTTCTGCATATAACACATACATGAATAAACAGAATAACAATAATGATAATTCAATATGGATGATCCAAACAAAACAACCAAGATATTGGGTTGCTGCCTAAGTAGGCGAGTTATTTGTTAATAAAAATTGCTGTTTTGCTTACTTTTTTTAATAAAAAATATTTTATTTTCATGTTATAAAAATGCATGTCAATAATCATATGCTCCAGAATAATCATTTAAAAATATTATTGTTGAATTTTTATGTTTCTATTTTCATAATAAATGTTGTTTATAAAACGCCTGATAATTATGCACCAACCCAATACATAAAAGAAAATTAAGATAATGATATTTAAAGTTTGTTTTTTATAGTAAAGCATTGTGTTAAATAAATGTTCCATTCTGATGTCTGAGTTTAAAAAAAATTCTGTATATAAATGCATAAAAAGAGAGAGGAGATTTACATGCATAGTACAAGAGAGGAGTTCATTGAATGTAATTGACTTTTGGTCTGTGGAAGTGAAAAAGACTAATAAGGACAGTTTCTTTTAAGTTGCCAGTAGCTGAAAAGAAAATCCTGTGAAAACAAGTACATCTACTAAATTCTTCATTGTTGACCTCATTTATATTGCTTTTAAGAGACTCGATGCTTAAGAGTTTTTAAACACCAAAATAGAACTATTCAGTTGATCTATAATTTTTTTCTTTCTATCAAATCAAACCCACAATGGATAAGGATTCAATTAAACTAATTTTGTAATTTTCAAAATCAAAGGCATGAACATTGTTTCATGCGTGTGTGTGTGTGTGTGTGTGTGTGTGTGTGTAGCCCACATAAGACTTACTCCATCCGTACAAATACTGTTAAATTTATTCTCTGATTATTTTCTTGTCAAGATTTTGCTTTGTCAAATATGTTTAATACTCTTGTCCTTCAATGATTAATTCTTCTTATAAAAAATGCTTACTTGGTCTTACCTACATCAGATTCATTCAAGGTTAATGAAAAGAAAGCACAAATGTAAAAAAGGTCTTTTCACTGTGTGTGTGTGTGTGTATATATATATATTTTAAGACATTTTTATTTTTATACATTCTTTTTATAGATACAAAAATATTTAAGTAAATGCTCTGTTTGTAATAAACAGTATTAAACAACATTTACCAGCCTGAATGTCTGAGAAATTTTCGCAGAAAATATTTGTCCTCCGACAGGATTCTAACCTGTATCCTATATGGAACCACCATTTAGCTTGACGTGCCTTTACCGATTTGGCCACAGAGGAGCATTCGGTTAGCAAGGTCGATTTTACTGTATTTAAACTTCAATCTTCCATGAATTTCTCATGTACATTCATATCTGCTCATGGCGTATCAAATGTAAACAAATGACGTCACACATTATGAAATGGACAAAGTCCAACAATTATTTTAAGACATTTTTATGTTTATACATCCTTTTTACACGTACAAATATTTAAGTAAATGCTCTGTTTATAATAAATAGTATTAAACAACATTTACTGGCCTGAATATCCGAGAAATTTTTGCAGAAAATATTTGTCCTCCGACAGGATTCGAATATATATATATATATATATCATGAAAGAGTTCTTTGTAACTATTGTTTTCACAGCAATTTCATAAACTTTCTTTAGATATTTTTATGAACAAGATTTCTTGCAAATATTTGGAGACGAGGCTTAATTTCTGTTCTATCTGAAACATACTTTTGTTCTTTGAGAAATGGTAAAAACTCATAAAATATCACACTTTCACAACATCCTTTTTTCTTTTTTTTTTTCTTCACAAGAAAGGATTGATTTTTTTTTTTTTTTTTCAATCACATATTCTTTCCATAAGGTGGTAATACTGGGTGCTGATCTTCTGTTTCAGGTAATTTTTTTTATAAATATTCATAGAGCATTTTTAGTCACCCTTAAAATACTTATCAGTTATGACATATTTCAGCTATGAAATGCATTATAAATATGTTTAAAGAAACACAGACAAAAAAAAAAAAAAAGGAACTATAAAATACAAAGTAAAGACAGTAAAAACAAAATGTAACATTTGAGACCATGATTCATAACCACTGACATCAAAATGTTTTCAATTTGTATGTGACAAAATTTGGGAGAAAGCAAGTCACTGAAAAACAGTTATCTTACCTTAATGATTTTCATACCATGTTCACCATGGTGCATGTCCAAAAAGAAAGAGTTTGTTTTTAATTTGGTATTATTTATATTGTCATATCACATAACTATTGTTTGCTTGTTTAGCAGCATAACAACTGCTTATGGGTCATTTAATGCTAAAATTTAATTTTATTGGAAGCATGAGGAATTACTTTGACAAATGTATTACTGGTAATTATTTTTATTATGAAAATGTATTGCTGGTATTCTTACTATAAAATTTTATACTTTTATAGTGTTTTGACCTCAGTTTGGGGGGTTAACTATTTGCCCATAGATAAGACCTTAACAGGTGCTACCACCCTGGGTAAGGCAGGACCTGGGAACAAGAGTAATTAAGAGGTGATATCATGCTCCTCAAAACCTTCTAGTCAGAGGCCTTGCTGTCGGATGTAGTTTGTTGTCATATCCAGGATGACATGACTATTGTAGCGTCCAATGTATACCTCTCTCAGGGGAATATCACTCTGCTTTTGCCACTAATGTTTTATTTATCTATGCAAGTATGTGAATGTTACAGTTTTATAATGTCTTCTTGTGAAATGGAAGGAATTATCACTTTACAACTACAGGAAACAACAATTTACAAACTCTTGTAAGTCTAGGTAAAAAAAATAAATAAAAAATGGGCAAAAAAAAGCAAAAAAAATAAAAAATGGGCAAAAAAAAAAAAAAAATATGGGCAAAAAAAAAAAATAAAATAAAATAAAAAATGGGCAAAAAAAAAAAAAAAAAAAAAAAAAATGTGGTATTTAAATAAACAACAATTAATAAAGGTATTAATAAATATCTTTACAAAAAAGTAAGGAAAGAAAGAAATTTCATCATTAAAGTTATTGATTGTTCAACACTATCTTCAATTGATATATCTGAAGTAATCACATGCTTTTTGTTTTAAGAGAGAAAAAAAAAGGTTGTCTCACCAGTAATTTTAGTCATCCAACCATCTATTAAGATTACAATTTCTATTATGTGAATAATATTTTGAAACAATGCCCAATGGATTTCAAAGGAACCATAAGATGATTTCAATTTCCATTGTTCATTGAATGAACATTTATTATAATTTTATGTTTTCTTTTGATTTTTGTATTTTGATGGGAAATTTATTTGAGACAAAATTTTTGAAAAGTATGTAGTGAACAAAACAAAAATACATTTTCCTTTTTTTTTCTTTCCCCAAATCACAAAACTACTAAAAGATCACAAGATCAAGCCACTGGTTACCATAGACAAACCTTCACATGCAACCTAAAAATTGCAAATATTCAAAGAACAAATGAAGCAAAACTGTTGTATACAACCATTAATTGTAAACTGACAAAAATTATAAAATTATTAGGGTGATAAAAAGTTATTTTATTATTAAAAAAAGTATTAGGAAGTAATACATCATTTTTAGTGTATACTAGCAGCATGGGCCGGCGATGCCCATGCTTGATTCAAAAATTGTACGACTCATGCAGCAATCAACTATCACTTGACTTAAAATATTTTTGCCCTTCCTTGCCTTTAAAGGAGTGCCCTTTGCCATGCTGATGTTGCTACATGCCTTATTTCTTGCCTATATCACACTGCAAATTTTTTCTAAGCTCTATACTAAACATTAAATCTGTTATGAAAAAAGAACTAAACAAAATGAACACAAAACGATCAGCTTTAAAAAAAGACTCGTAACTGGAAAAACCAAATGAGAAAAGAATGTTAACAACAAATACTTTTTCACACCCAACCCAGTTCTGTGGAATCAGAATCAACATAGATTTTAAGCAAGCGAATGCACCAATTGGAGTAAAGTGTCATGCACTCTGGCCAGTACAAAATGGGCGCAAACTATATGAAAACTGCCATAGAAGCATGAAAAAAAAAAATCGATTATTTCCACTACCGATGGGAGTTGGGAAATGCAAAGTCAGTCTTGGCCTTCCCGCTAACTTGGAGCATGTGCATGTAAATCCTGCCTTTTTATAGATAGAGATGTCATGAATTAGCTTTCTTTGTGATTTAAATTTTTTTGTTTCTTCTAATAAAATGGTATTTTGCCTGTTTTTTCATAAACTGTGGTTAAAAATGGTAAGAGGGTGCCTAACAAAAAATGGTAAGTGGGTACATAACAAAAAAAAATGTTAAGTGGGTACGTAACAAAAAAAAAAAAATGTTAAGTGGGTACGTAACAAAAAAAAGAAAAAAAAAGAAGAAAATAACTACTCAAAAATAAAAGAAAATGAAGCATGAACCAAATCTTTAGTTCGACAAACATTAAATCAGCAAAAGACAGACAGCAGCTCTATATCCACAAAAGACAGATTTGGATCCCAAGTCCAGAAAAGATTTGGGGTAAAAGATGGTGAATATTTTATTTTTCCTCAAAAGATAATATTTTGTTTTTTTCAGTCACTAGAAAAATATTAACATATATTGACATTTCTCCAGGTGAATGTTTTCAGTTGGGTTACAAATCAATCCTGTTGTCAGATGATTTTTTTCACAGAGGAGGTTAAAATTATCAGTTTGTGTTAAGAAAAAAATATAGACCATGATATCTGTGGAATTCTTATTTTCTTCATCTCTCCTAACCCAAAGTCTTCATAACCAGTTGGAATTGATAAGTTTATTTCATTATCCTCCCTCATGCTTTCTCCAGAGTTGGTGTGGTTGGCAGTTCATGGAGATGGCTGATAAAAAAGGATTAGCATTTTAGGAAATTTTCCTGTGAGAAAGACAAATTGCTTATGGATGGTTCTCAGAAGAAGAAAAAAGAAAAGAAAAAGGGCACTCACTTTTTGGACAATCAATCTCAATGAATTTGAATGTCAGATGGAATGAGATTTTACCTATTCATAGAAAAAAAAAACAAAACAAAAAAAAACATTCTCATACAGTATTGTCAGTACAATCTTCAAAATTTTTTCATAAGCAGTAAAAGAATTTTTTTAATACATTGCTCATATTCAATAAGTCTATGGTTTACTAACCCTTTTTTGAGTCAAAACATGTTTGTGATTGTAAGAATATGTTTTGTAAGTAAATATTGCATTAATTTTTTTAAATAAATTTTCTTCTAGATAAAAGCCTTAATATTTAACCCATAACTGGGGGTGGAAATGGATTCATACCTTTTTCAAGAGTATTTGTACATAGGTAAATGAAACAAACCAGGCTGGAATTCAAACTCAGCTCTTCAATTCCTCATCCGAAGTTGCTATCCATTACATCACTTGTAAATCTTCATATTCTTGAGATTTGCAAGAACTTGATGCATTACTTTGCATATCCACTGCTAAAGAATTGCTCAAAGACTAGATACCTGCTGATAGGCATGAACTCAAATATAAACCAGTTTTATAGCACAAACAAAAAGAAAATAAATTCTGAATTTATTAATATTGTGAATTGTCATGGTTTTGATTGAAAAATACAAAAACTAAAAAAAATAGGAAAAAAAGATTTATGGAACTTTGTTTTTGTTCATTTTTTGCTATTATTTTCCTCTTCAAAAACTGTAGGCTGTCAAAAAGAAATATTAAAAAAAAGACAAACATTGAATTTGATAATTCTGCAAGTTGTTTCACAAAGTGTTGCATATTCTGTCAAAAGGAAAGAAAAGCCCATAGCCTGAAGCCTATGCCCCCTTATCATGTGTCAAACTGAAGAGCCTATCTATTGATGCAGGAGAACTATCACAGAAGGTGAAAAACAAAACAGCATCCAATTTGACAGAAAGACAGGTCTGTGAAAGATGCTAAGTGGAAACGTTTACAACACTTATTGTTGCCCAATGGACCAAACTGTCAGAAAAAGCTTAAGATGCCATTTGCTAAAGAGAAATATTTTTAAAGAAATCTAAAGCAGAAAGAAAACCTGTATGCTTCCTTCCTTTTAAAAGAAAAGAGAAAAATAAATGCTTAAACACGTTATTAAAAAAAAATATTTTTTTATGACAAAGTATTGTGAGTTCTTCAGTTTGAGAAACTGAATCTTTCTCTGCAAAGATGCCTTCCAAAAGATAAGAAAAGTATTAAGAAGCAGAAAAATTTCATTAGAAACAAAGAAAAGGCTACTGAACTGTTATGTAATATCAGCACTCCTGTATGGCAGTGAATGCTGGATAATAATCTCATAGATGAAGAGGAGCAACAAAACAGGAGGATGCTGAGAATATTACGACTCAAACACATGAGCGACGATGAAGTTTTAGAGAAAATGGAAGAAAAAGGACATTTAATATCAGAAAAAAAGTTGAAAATTCTAGCGCACATAATGAGGAAAGAAGGCTTGGAAAAATTGATACTCACAATAAAGGTTGAAAGTGTGAGGGTCAGAGGAAAACACACATAGCCAACCTTGAAGAGACTCAGCACATTTATAATAAATTTTACTGTCATTATGTACATGCAGAATATTGTCCTCATCTTTGTTGTTGTTATCACAAATCTTAAGCTATTGTGCCATTTCAGCTTCATCATCAGGTGTTGTTGATCCAGATAACCTTTAGGGAATTTGTTTGATAAGGGTAGAATTTTCTTGTTCTGCTGGTCATATCTAGTCACATCTCACTTAATTCTTATTGAAATTCATTTATTTATGCTCAGTTACTACTCTCCCCATTTCCACTAAAACCAAATCAAAGTACACACTGCCCATCCCTGGGATTGAACTCACAATTACTGTGTCACAAAATCCATTAGGCTAATATCCTGCAGAACAATCCCGAGTGGAGAACTTGGGACCTTGAACCTAACCTGAATGCTGATGAGACCACTACTGCTGCTTGCCGCGACGAACTACAAATGATAATGATAACTCCTTATCCCTGAAATTCAGACAGAAACTCTATTGTGGCATGTCAAAAAGAATTATTTTATAAAATCATTAAAAAATAACCCAAAAAAGTTAACATGAAACAAAAGAATTCAAAAGCAATGCATCAGCAACCTAATACATAATCAGATATTTCATTGCAATGGTAACCCAAAGTATGTTTACTATTGACATCGAGTAATAATTCCATGTTACCATAATGGAATCCCATTAGTAAGTAAAGGATATCAGGCTGTATAACCAATAAATATGAAAATTCACATTATTTCATATTTTGGAACAGATGAACGCCAGACTGAACTTGACCTGGTTCATATAATGAAGTTCTGTTAGAATTTTCCGATTATCAATAATCAAATATCAAACAGAACGTACACATTATAGAAAAGTTTTCCCTTATTTGCCAGACACTCTTTAAAATCAATCCACAGAAAATAAAGATCCTAATTTCCAATCACTTTTAAGAAGCTATTTTGTAACTCAAGTTATGCAAACTTTGGTTGTAACTCATATACCATGCACAAAATTATATACACACATACAAACAAATCTTGTAAAATCTTAAATTGGAAAATAATGATCTTTGATTGGTTGGTTGTTTTTGTTTAGTGACATATAAACACCTCTGTGGGTTAATTATTGCCAAAATCTAAATATTTTGTATGCACTTATTTTGGGGGGAAATAATAATGGTTTTAGTGATATAAGTCTTACTAATTAACCCATATCTTGGGGAGAAGAGATGGATTCATACTTTTCACAAGGGTATTTGTGTTAAGTGAATATAACAACCCCAACTAGAATTGGAACTCAGTTCTATGGTTAACAGTTCCGAGCCATTATCCATTACACCACCCAATCATGACATTTGAGGTTTTATGAATAGAAATCCTCTAAGAACCAGCATATCATGAAATAGCTATTCAGGTGTTTATGAATTGTATCAGTTTTTATCCCTAAGTTTTCTTTTATATGCTATGTACTTTCAGGCAATTATGGTTCTCCATGACTTCCTGGATTTCATTGCTCTCACTAACTTTTAACATTACTTTTTCTTGTTTTGTTATCCCTTCACTCAAATTCATTAAGTAGGTTACTAGCTGTTTCCTGCAACTGATTTTGCATTCAATGTCTTGTTAGTGTCAAAGTCTCCAGCAAAAGTCTTTGTAGTAACTATATTAAAAATTCTCAGTATTTCTAAATAATTATTCTATTATTGCATGAATGCATTGCTAGGACTAAATATGTAAAAATGATATTGTTCACCAATATGCAGGATTCCTTTATGACATGAGTGATCATGACTCAAAAACTTCCTTTGTAGTTTTTAGTAATGTTTATATTTTACCATCTTTCCAGCTCCCCATCATGCCATCTATTCACATAAGCTTATCAGTCACATGCCCACCACCTACCCTGCACTTTTGCTTTTGATATGTCCTGTGAGTGTCAAATTTTCCAAACCATCTCCTCCATTATGTGTACCAGAAATTTCAGCTCTCTTTCTGAACCTGTGTATGTCCTTTTTGTTTCCAGTTTGCTTAAGACTTAAGACTTATTATTTAGATACTCCATCTGTTGTAATCTGACATGTACATAAATAAATAAAAAAAGAATTTGAATTTTTTATTTATCAAATCGACAGTTTTATGGCTCCAAGTTGATTAAGCAGTTATTGATATTAACAATCCAATCAATTTTTAATGATTTCTCTTCTCTGCATTCATTACAAATCAGCTTGTAAGGCTTGTGTATTTTTGTCAAAGTGTTTTTGCATTTTCATAAGCTCCTTACATTTCCAGAGAAAGAAGTTTATTGTTTCACTCTTTGATCACAACATTCATCAAAGAACAGCTTCTTCCTTCCTTATGCCATTACTGACTTTGGTAAAAACACTACTTCAGCATCAATATTTTGTCTTATTTTCTTTACAAAGTGTTTATTCCAAATATTGCCAAGAATTTATTCAAAGTCCTGGACTAAATAAAAGGACACTGAAAAATTATATACATAAAAGTAAGAGGAGATAAGACAAAATGGAAAAGTTATGACATGTTTCATCTCTTGGACTAGGCTTCTTCAGGATGGAATGAAAGACAAAACTTTGTGTAAGGATATTTGTTAAATATTCTGACTTGAAGAAACTGAGCCCAACGGGCAACTGTGAAATGCATCATTTATAACTTTTCCACTTTGCCTAATCATCTCAACTTTTGTTTCAGATACTGTTATAGATCCTACAAACACACAATATTATACATCCTACAAACACACAATATTATACATCCTACAAACACACAATATTATACATCCTACAAACACACAATATTATACATCCTACAAACACACTTAAAAGTAAGTCAACATTATGGAGCTCACCCAAACATTTGTCATAGAAATAGCAATAGAGTAGCAATAGGCTTGCAATATTGTATCTGTGGATTAAGGAGCTACAGAGTGGAGCATTTCACCTTCAAGACAGTGCAAACAATTTTGGACTTTATCAAGTCTGAAAAGTAAGGACTGAGCATCTCCAGCCCAAATATGCCAGCAATAGATGGTCTAATCTTACTCATGTAAAAATCAGGTATATCATGTATCTTTCAATATATGACTGACGAGGCAGATTTTTTCCCGGTCTGTCCTGCTATTTACTAATAGCTAGGGGTAGAAGAAATGGATTCATACCTTTCCCAAGGTCATTAGCACATAAGTGAATGTAATGGATTCGACTGGAATTTGAACTCAACTCTCCAATTCCTCAATCCAAGCCATTATACATTACTCCACCATGCCTCCCTAAGCATTACATATAGAGAATACTTGTTATATCAAGTGTGTTACAACAATAACCTTCAATAGGAAGTTATAATGGTTGCCAATGAGGATACTCGAACACAAGCGCAAGATAAAATCACATTATAACTGGAGTTATAATAGCTGTCATAGGAACTTGAACTCAAGTGTGATATAACAACCACCTCATTGTAACTAGAGTTATAATAGCGGGCAACCAGATTTTCAAAATTCATACATGTGCAACAGGATTTACAAGAATCTCAATTGATTTTAAAAAAATTTTTTCTTGCAGATATGGAGAAAATTTTGGCTACAATAGTTGAAATTCAACAACAACAGAAGCAACAACAATGAAATACCCAATAGTTACAAAAACAACAAGAGTTGTTGAACTAATGCCTCAATGTGTCTTAAACCAGACAGTGCAAAACACCATACCACAATTCATATAGAATCCTGATGACAGGCTGACTTTTGCTGCATATTTTCACAGACACAAAGAAATATTTAGTCAGGAATGAGGACGATACAAGAAACAGTCAATAGAGTACAGAAAGTACTGCAATTATATTTTAGCAAGAAAACCAAGTGAAATAGGGTTTGAAGAGACAATATACATTCTGATGAAAATTTTTTAGTGACAAGTGTTTTCTGTTCCATGCTCATTGGAGGTTCATGAATTCAACACAAAAAGAAGATGAAGATTATGTCACATATGCAGACACTGTCAACAGAGAATGTGAACAAATTAAACTAAAGGAAATGACTCTAGATATGTTCAAGACATTAATTTGCATGAAAGGTTTAACAGCAGAAAAAGATGCTGAAGTACAAATGAAAATTTTAGCAAAGATTGAACATAATAATGTAACACTACAGGAAATAGTGGACGATTGCCAAACAATGCTAAGACTGAAGCATGATGCTGAAAAACATATTGAATTTTGAAATAAGCAGGTAAAGACAAAAGCTTATATTCTAAGAAATACGATGAATCGATTCAGTACAGACTGGATGGAACTACTTGAACTGTGGAATTTGTTGATAAATGCTTATTGTGACAAATTTAAAATGTCACAGTGCAAAATTAAAGGAAGAATTAAAAAAATGTTTTTCTGGTGTTCTGTCTAATGAACTAGGTTGGTGTTTAAAAACACAAACAGAGCATCTCAGTCGCAGCATTAGATTAAGTAAATAAAGAGTTGGATAGACAAGAAAGAACTGGTGTATTGCAAGAAAAAACCTATTCAAAATGACTGCACCAGTGGTGTACATAAAGAAAAATATAACAAAATTCATCTTTTTTTTTTTTTTGCAGATTTATCAACTGGATTAAATAACTGTTTTGAAAAACAGAGCTACTCATTACCAAATCCAGAAGAAACTTTTTTCAAAGTTGAACAGCAGAAGAAAAGTTGAACATAAAAGACACCAAAATTAGCTGAAGAAAAAAATTCAAATTCAAAAACCTGAAGAACCAGTTAAAATGTGGTACAACATTTTTGATGTGTCAGCACCAAAACAAATCAGGGAACATGTAAGGACAAGTTCAAGGAAAAGAAAATGCTACAAAGAATATTGGTGAACTCTCCAGAAAGAGGAGTGGGGACATTAATACTAAATATAAAATATATCTATTTAATATAGTGTTGTGGTGTAAAGAGTACAAAGAGACATCCCCGGTGACTATGAACTGGAGCAACCCTTGTTACCCCCACTTCTTCCACTGTGTCTCTTATTCCTCAAGTACATGAGCAAGCTTGTCTCGATGCCTTTAGGTCTCAGGCCGGGTATGATGTTTCTGAGTAAAGGAGTTCTGTTACCTTCACTTCTGGACAGATGTGACATGTCCACTCAGAGCATCACATGTATTTTCTTTCCTGGTTTGATTGTCCCTTCATTAAGATTGCTGGAGGTAGACGTTTTCTGGGTTTTAGTGTCATCCACCTCATAGTCAGGGATTCAAACCTTCAAGTAACTCTGAAGGAGGCTATCCTATCAGTAGGTGTAAAATATCAGGGCTATTGTACTGCCATTTTTGTGAATGGTTTCTGGATTGTGCAGTAGTCTCCGATGGGGCCTCTCGATGCCATGATGAAGGGGACTACTATAGCTGTATCTCTGGATGACTCTCTCCAGCTTATTTATACATGCAACTCCTGTGGGTGTATCTGTCTCTCTCTGCTTACTAGTATTCCACTAAGCAATGTACACATGTAACTAATCAAAATACAAATGAACTATCAAAACCAACCCTAAAAAGAAAAAAAAAAAAGAAACACAAACAAACAATAAAGTAAACCCCTCATATGCCATCTCCCACACTAATGTGAGGGAGTCTACATTACAACTTTCCAGAAGTAGAATGCCATCTTTTCCAATCTAAACCAGACGTCCGACTTTCTGAAGCTGGTTCCAATGCACTAGGGGAGTTTTCAGTCACTGGCTACTCACTTCCCATAGCCAAACATGGCCACCTAAATTGTTATGGCCACAGACTTGGAGCCTACATCAAGAACAAGTTTCCATGTTGCAGGGATGCAGAAAAGGAACCTGACCTCTTGTATATGTGCTTCAATGTGGCACTTACCCATAGTACCACATTAATCTTTGTTCTCTACCATACTCAGGACAGAGGGACGGTAATCTTCAACCGAATTATTGAGACAATAGAAAATATCCTCATTCAATTTTCCTCAGCCAGCTTTCATATCTGTGGTGACTTCAGTATCCACTATAATGAGTGGCTAGTCCACTCCAACAAAACCGCTGTTGAAGGCAGACATTGCCTATGAACTAACCCAGATCATAGGAGAACCAATTCGGGTCCCAGACATGACAGAACATCAGATGAACCTCCTCAAACTCTCCGTAACCTTATGCCCTGATAAATTCCAATTAAAAGTTTTACCTTCACTAGGCACGTCAGACTAAGCAGGGGCCATAAACAATATGAAGGTCATTGATCATCTGGAACAGAACAAACTCTTCTGCAATGAGCAGTATGTATTTCGGTCAGCCCAATTCACTACTGACATCCTTAATATCACTCACAGAATCAGTGAGGCTCTTGATGACAAACACACCTTGAGGACCATAGCACTAGGTATCCCAAAGACCTTCAACAAGTCAGACTAAGCAGTGTCCAGATTGATGCCAAACCTAAGGCATCCTCTGATGTACTGTTGCAGAGAATGATTTTTTCACTATGCGAAGGCAGACTCGGACAGCTTTCAATCCTGCATGATGGAAGCTCTTCCCCCAACCTTCTTCAAGCATGCTTCCTTCCAAACTGTTGCCCTTGTCACTGATTGGATCCTTTCTGGAATAGAGAGTTTTATACACCAAAAGAAATCCGAGCAAAAATCAGTCAACCCTGATTCAAACCTGAATGTGCTAAAAGCATAACTTACCAAAACCACTGCTTCAGTATCTATCACAAGAAATGAAGTAGTTCAACTCCCCCTGCATTCAGAACTGCACACAATCATTGCAAAAAAGTTCTAGAAAATGCTGATTGCAGCTATGCACAAGCAGTCCATACCAAGGTTAAAAAGAAACAAATTGGATCCTATAAATTCTTGAAAATTACCAACCAAATCATGAGCAGAGGTGATATCTTTAATTGATAAGGCAAACCTCTTCATCACAATCTTTGCCTCTAACTCAATGTCAAGGTTTGATAACAAAGACCATCCCCTCCCCAAGTCCCCAGATCTCACTGAGCAAGTTCTCAGTAATATTACACAGTACATGAAGTCTCTAGACTATCAAAGGTCTTGATCCTAAGAAAGCCACTGGTTCAGACAAAATTCTGGTGGTTGTCCTTAAGAACATCAACCCAGAATTATCCCCAAGCCTCACAAAGTTATTCATCTGTTGCTTAAAGGAGAAATCCTTCCCAAACCTGTGGAAAGTTTCAAGCGTATATCTGGTTTCCAAGAACACGGACTAGTGATCTTCCCCCTCCCAGGATAGACCCACCAGTCTCTTCTGTATCATTAACAAGCTCTTTGGGGCCATAAACAATATGAAGGTCATTGAACATCTGGAAAAGAACAAACTCTTCCACAATGAGCAGTATGCATTTCGGTCAGCTCAATTCACTACTGACATCCTAAATATCACTCACAGAATCAGCAAGGCTCTTGATGACAAACACACCTTGAGGACCATAGCACTAGGTATCTCAAAGGTGTTCGACAAGGTGTGGCACAAAGGCTTACTACACAAGCTCTCCAGTTATGGAATCACTGGAAGGATCTTTTTGATTATAAAATTCTTCCTAACAGTAGGAAGATAGTTATTAATGGCCAGTCCTCCAAAGTCCAGGTCAATGCAGGCATCCCCCAGGGGTTATTCCTTGGACCAACCCTCTTTTTGATCTACATAAATGATCTGCCTAAGAATATACTCAGATCATTTGTAAACATCTATGCTGATGATACGACTATATACAGACACACCTCTAAAATTCTTGATGGTCAGAGATTGGTGACTGAACTTTATTCCAATCTTGCACAAACTACACAATGAGGCAAAAAATGGCTGGTTACATTCAATGCTTTGAAGACTAAGCTAGTTACATTCCATCATCACAGATCTGACCCTGAACTATCATCAATCTTGATGAATGATGGGCCCTCTTGAGGAAGCACCATGCCTTGAAAAACTTTTGGCCCTGACCTCACATAAAATTCATACTACAATCCATTGCTAAGGATGCAATCAAAATGGTCAGCTCCCTGTACCATTTGAGTAAATACTTGGTCCTTCCTACTATCCTCTACCTTTACATGAGCCAGATCATGCCAAAAATGGACTACTGTTGTCATATTTGAGCAGGAGCTGCTCAGATCTCACTCACCATCCATGATAGAGTTCAAGAGTGTTTCTAAGCCATTGTGGGTGATTAACTATTCTCCACCCTCCCTCTCAGGGGTGGGATGTGGCAAGCCTCTTACTGCTCTACCACAACATCCACAGAAAGTGCTCAGGAGAACGACATTCCCTGGTCCCACTGAGGCAAAACTTCATAGCAAGAACCTGCTATGCCACTTATATAGTAGGAAACCACCCACATTCCCTCTGTATCCCATCACGGATGAGTTCCACTTGAACAGCTTTCCTGTGGAACTGACTTCCAACAGGATGTTTCCTTGATCACCACAATCTTATACACACAAATGTAACACTATCTCAAGTTGCCCCCAGGCCTTGTAAAAGGTGAGCCTCACTGTAAAAAAATAAAAAAGAAGCACAATTAATACCAGACAGAAATCTCCCCTCCTTAGACTGACTATAAGAAAGAGTCCTTATCAAAGTTAAAGAGCCTAGTTCAACCTAATATTTCAACCACAGCTGTCAGATGTAAAAGAGATGGATTCATGCCTTTTCTGAGAGTATTAGTGCAAAATATATACAGTCAGTCAGAATTTGAACAAGTTCCAGTAATTCCATTGTTTGCACCAATAACTATTATGCTAACCATATTTAGTCTGAAACCAAAAACGTTCAAATCTAATCAGCCACAAAACTAAAAAATAAATTAATTGGTAAATGTCTGAAGAAGTGTTTCAGGAAGAAAACATTGTAATTAAAACAAAAATATAAAGGAATCATTCAATTCTTTTAATTAACTTTTTCCTCTACAAAATTGTAAAAAGTTTCAGAAAACAACACACTATATGTCGTAATTGTTTTGTTTTTTTCTTAATTCATAACCTTCTCCATTTAAATAATTTATTGTTGAATCATGCATTAATAAAGTTGATTGAAATTTTTGTTGTTGCATTTCAAGTACTCAAAATGATGGAAATTTCTGTTGCAGTCAGTTGGAACAAAACTTTCAGAAATGTATGCAAAGTAAATCCTATACAGCAATTTAATGATTCTTTTGCTTGAGATGGAAACGTTTTCATTAACACTCACTATCAATGATCTTTTTTTTTTCTAAACATAAAATGGAACAATGGGATTCCCCAAGAATTGCTAAAAGTAAGTCATATTTACAAGAATATGTGAAGAAGAAAATGAAGAGGATTTCAAACAAGTGATGTTATGTAATGTACATTAAGCAGCCATGGTTAAATTTAAATAGCAGAACTGCCCAAGAAAGAGAATTGACAAAGTATAAAATAAACAAAAGAGGAGGAAGGAAAAGGGTAAAAATAATATAAAGCAAACAAAATATGCAAGACAAATTAAAAGTAATAATGCAAAGTAACAGTAATATGGCAAAAAGCTTACAAACTAAGAATTATTGTTGATAAACAGTATTCCAATTCAAGACAAGACTTAGTCAGATGAAACCAAGAACCAACCTATTTTATTGGTTAGGAAGAAATCCCAGCATGCATCTGTGTGATTTTGCCTAGAAAGTTGTTACCAACATGTAATGAATGTGTTAATTTCCTGTTCATTCAAAAACAGTTGCTTATAAATTTGAACTTGGTAATATGTATATCCTACTGCAAAAGTTTAAAATGAAGTATTTTTTTATTTATATTTCAGTAAAAAGAAGGAGACTGTAAGAAATAAACAGAAAATATGTCTATATAATATTGTAATACTTATCTGTCATACATAGATTAAAATAATTTTAAATACTGAAAAATATGTTATGCTATTAAATACATTAGTATTGTCAGAGATTTGAACATTCCTCAATCTTTTCTTTTAATATTTAGCAAGCAACAAGTCAAATTTTCCTAATTAGTCAAATAGATTATTGAATTCCTCTGTCAAGTAACTACAAGGAGTTTCTGGTTTTGGTCATAATATTTGTGCAAATTACAAGCAGTTATTTATTAAACATATTTTTGCATATTTGAAATGTTGAAATAAAGACACTAAGATGCAAATGGTTACTGAGTATTAGAGAATATAATAAAAAAAAACGCTATTAAGGATCTTAAGAGAACAAGAATTAAGACAGAAGATAACAATTGATATTGCATTTGAATCTTGGAAGATCAAAGTTGATTAGGAAGCAAAAAGCTGGGAGAGGGTTCAACAAGCAAGAAATGCAGTAGAACTTGCAATTTCAACTTTAAAATGATGAGACCTTGCTGTCAATCTAGTACTGCACTTAAGTTCATAAAGTTTAGGTACCATAGAGGAAAGTTCATCAGAACAATTGCCATGAAAATATTTATAGAAAAGGCACAAAGAAGTTGTTATGATGGTAGGAAAGTGACTTAAGTCAAGATGCCAGTTCATGTTCCATAACACTGCAGATTCTTCTTTGAATTTTATCAGGAATTTCGAGATATATAGCAAGAGTATCAGACCAGATGTGGCAGTAACATTCAATGCCTGGATTAATGGTAGGCTTATAAATGTGTAAAATGTATTCTGGCAATAAAAACATGACAGAGTGAACTAACTTTCCTAACAGTATACCTAACAACTGATTCAATATAATCATTCCATTGCATGTCACTGGAAAAGTGAGACCAAAAAGGCATGATGAGTTACTTTCCTGGAGATTGGCAGCAGCTGATGGCAGACAAAAATGAATCTCTAAAATGACTAAAAGTGAATAGCTTAGTTTTGGGGGCATTAAGTTTATGCCATTTATTGCCCCACTTAACAACAAAAGCATTAGAATAGTGAAAAATGTCTTCCAAAAATGAAAAGTATTAAACAGGAAACTTTCATTAGAAACAAAGGAAAGAATTCTAAATTGTGATGTAATATCTATTTTCCTATAGAGCAGTGAATGTTGGTTTATGTCCTCACAAATGAAGGGGAGATTTGAGGCAACAAAGACGTGGTTCTTCTCTAGTATATTGCAGCTGGGCTCAAATAAATCAACAAAAACTTATATATTAAAATATATAAATATCTTTATGGTTCAAGTTATGGTGAATGGGTAGAGCAAAGGCAAATCAAAGAAGTTAGAATTGTGCACACAAGAATTGAGGGAGACAAATCTTCGGTCAGCCTCTGGCCAGACCAAGAATTGGACTGGTTAAATAACATTTTGACACCTATGCAACTTCACGTGGCTACACCTTCTTCCAGTATGTCACCTATGCAACTTCATGTAGCCACACATCTTCTGGCATGTGCTCATGCAAGCATGTATTTCCTTCCACTCAGGACCCCTGTGCACCGTGTTTATTTTAGCCACTGGATGTATTTCCTGTTTATGATATCACCAGTTCTGATTTCCGCTCAAACATTAATTCAGCAAAAGTAAGGCCAAAAAATCTTTCCTTGGCTGATATCTAACACTACAGAAGGATGCTTAGAATAATATGAACAGAACATATGTGTAACAAGGAAGTTTGAAGGAAAATTGGAACAAAAAGGATATTTGTAGTTAGGTTAAAAAAAAGTTAAAATTTCTGGGACATATCTTGAGAAAATAGGGACTGATGAATTTATCACTGATATTAAGGCAACAAAAAGGGCTTAGAACTAGAAAGGATACAAAGTTGTGGAGAGTCATGATTGCTCATGCCATGAAATCAATACTTCAAAATGATATACAGCAGTAATTGAAATGTTTCTTTAAAGCACAATGTGTAAAGACAACAAAAATGGCATTGAAAAATGGTGTTTCAGTGAATTCTAACAATGATTTTTTTATGAAATTATACATGTAATATTCATTACATGTATAATTTGGTTTCTTTAGTCAAATTGAGAAGCTGTCTAAAAAGATACTGAACAATTATTAAAAAGTATTTACAATTTAAAGCCAATTCTCTAAAATAAAAATTAATAACAAATAAAATCATTCATTTCATTACTAAAATGGTTTTCAAAAGAAGTAACAGAAAGTTCTAAATTATTTTTTTTTAATCTTTAAATATTTAAAGCAAATTTCACTGTTAGCCTGTTTACCAATTGCAAGAGGAAAAAATGAATATAAAACAACCCAGTAAACTTAAAATTATAATATTAATATTAGCCATTTCCTTACAAGTCAATGCTACTAAATTTAAACTTTTCTTTCCACTTGACAATCATGCTGGGATCAAAGCATAGTATCTGTTCTCTACATATTTAATAGTAATGGTAATATTTCCTTGTAAGAAAACATTTAGCATTCATAAACCGAGCAGTCAATACTACTCATAATGGATTAAAGTGTAGTATCTGTCTTTCTCATCTCTAAACGCAATTGTAATATTAGTGATTTCCTTATGAGGAAATATGCCGCATTCACTGACTAATCAGTCAATGCTACTATCACTTGAAATTTATAAAAGCTTTTCTATCAAAATAATTTTTCAGGAAAATAGGTTTCTTATTCTTTTTTTCCACTAACTTGGAGGAATTCCAATTAAGAAAAGTCTCAATTTGTTCATATAAACAAAATGTTTAAGACATTTGAAAGGTATGGGGGGGGAAGACAACGTAAAGGTATGGAGAAAAGACGTAGAGACATGAAAAACTAAACAAATATATGAAAAAAAAAAACATGGAAAAAGACATTTTAAAGATATGAAAAAATTTATTTAAAACATGAAAATAAAAAAAAGTTGTTTAAAACATATGCAAAAAATAAGATGTTTTAAACAAATGAACAAACAAAATTGTTGGGTGGGGCTCACTGATTAAATGAAAGAAATATAAAGAAAATGGCTAGTGTCAAGCTGCCATTAATAAGAAACTTCTAATTTATCATTTCACAATCCTAGAAATTTAAGCCTCAATTCCAATCACTTTTTTGCTACATGATTTTTGAACATAGATGATGACAACACCATTCCCTTTAGACATTTTCCAAATGTGTCTTGACTTGAAGAAATTGTTCAAATCATCCTAACAAGCTAACACTTGTGTTATCATTTAAAGATGACATTTCTTTCACAGCGATTACATGATTGAAAATTCTGATATCACAAATATTTATTCTTTGCATGTCGGTCAATAGATGAAACATGGTTCGAGGGTAAAGCAGCTGTTACAATCGAGCGAAACTGTCTATGCCAAACAAGTAAGCAAAAACAATAAGTGTTGATGGTTTGTTTTTGTTTTTTGTTTTTTTATGGATTCACTTGTGCAATGCTTCCTAACATTCATCAAACATATGTATTTTTATGCATGTGTAGCTTACAGCTATAACATACTTGTAACGTTCAATTTCTTCTCGATTGCCAATGTAGCTAATATCAAAAGCTAAATATCTAAATGATTATTAGAATGATTTTTTACAGTAAAGTTCACCCAATACAAGGCTCGACAAACACTCAAGTTAGAGGGTTACTGAATGACGTATGCAAGGAGGAGGAAATTTAGTGTATATTAATAGGATATGGTGGATTGATAATGGTTTTAAACTGAGAGAGGTTAAGATTGTAATTATCAAGGAAGCATACACACAGGAGTCTGTTCCACAAAGTAGTTCTTGGGGAAAAGCTTTCAGAATGAAAAGCCCTTCTTATCAAAGGAATATATGGGAAATGAGGATGATTCAATTCTGTGGATATAGCAAGGCAGATCTTGGCTGTAAAAGTTTGAGCTGGTGCTACTAAAAAATGAAGCTCTTTGGAAAATCTGTGGAGAAGATGCTGTAAGACAGAAAATTAATCTCCCATAAGGCTATGTAAATGTTCTTGAATTCTGTCAAGGCCTTAACATTAGAGTTGGGAAGCTCTAATGAAACTGAAAAACAGTGTTTAGATCCTTTTTACCTGTTCAAAGATATTTTTAAATATTTGTGAAGAATTCTAACAGAGGTGAGAAAATGAAACACTAAAATCCAAAGGTCCAGTGGGATAGTGAAAGATGCCTTCCAAAAGCTAAGCAAAGTATTAAGAAATGGGAAAATTTCATTAGAAACCAGAGTGCTAAACTATTGTGTAATAGATATGACAGTGAATGCTGGACAATCCTTTTACAGATGAAGGTAGATTGGTCTTTCGAGCCTTGGGTGGAAGCTAGTCTAGGAAAAGGGCAACTCTGTATTTAAAACTCTGGAGAAAGCAAGAGGAAATTATTAAATTATATTACCCATGTAGTAATAGTAATTAACATGTAGGACTTTAAGGAGCACACTCTTTTTTTACACTATATTAATTTTATCTTAAAAATTGTCCCATTCTGTCACCCATGAAACAAAAATAATTGTTTGTATAGAAAAAAAGGATTTATGTACATCAAATAGTCTTTAAATTAAGTGGCAGCAGAAAAATTATCATTGAACTTTTAAAAGGTAAGCTTAAACATGACATCAATACTTAAATGCAGTGATCAATTTTGAGTTCTTCTGTAGTTTATTGATACCAATTGTATCTACTCCCCCTTAGTTATTTTGACGATAGCCAAACCAAGAGTCCTCCACAGGAGCTAGCTTAAATGCTGGCCAATAGGGTGCATAAAATGTGCACTGCAATTTTGAATACAAAAGAAAAATAAGAGTTACTCTCCTTGAACCATGAACAACAATAATGGCTAGTATAATATATTAATATATATTTTTTAACCTTGCATAATCTGGCAACCCTGAATCTGAGCTCAACGAAAATCGTTCCCTGTGCCTAGGGCTTTTGAATGATCAGACCAGTGGGAGCAGAGGAGTTGCTTGGACACACACAAACACTGTACTTTATATATTTTTTATTAAACATTTCTGAAACTTTCACATTAAACTGATGTCTTCAACAAATTTTATCATTTGGGTTGAGCTTTTATTTAGAACAAGCTTAAAAGATAGTTTTTTTGGTCGGTCAACATAATGTAAAAAAAAAAAATATAAAAGTTAATTCATTTAAATTTATTTACTTTTAAAACATTTATTCTGGAAGCAGACATTTTAGTTTGGATTTGGCATTAAAACATGCAATGTGTATAATAATTCAAGTTAATATATGTTACTAAAAAATCTTTTTTTTAGTTTAAATATTTGTTTGTGGCACTAAATAACTATGATAAGATTAATGTGGTGTTAAAATTAGTGTGACACTTTTTTCTGTGAGTTTAAAAGCTTTCCAAAGTGTTTGGAGACACTTTCAATTTTTCAAGCAATTTGAATGATTATTTATGAAGTCTTAGAGAAAGCTCTTCTGAACCTCACCCTCACAGAAACTAAAAGCTGGATAATTGCCACGCCCTTTCAAATGTCAAGAGTCTCATCACTCAACTTCTTCATGTGCTGTACCCCAAAAGAATGTAGGCAATCATAGCTCTCTACAATTTTCTGTCCTTTGTAGCTTTTAATAAACTGGGGTTTTTTTTGTTATTTCTCTGAAACCCTGTTCCACCATTCATTTGCTCAATCTCACTAAGTGGGTCATGTATTGTTTTTCTCCATACCACTTTTCTGTACTACATAAAATTGCCTGCAATTTATCCTGTGAGTATCAAATTTTCCAAGCCCTCTTCTTATTGTGTGGCATACAAATTTCAATTGTCTCTTCCTGATGTTAAGTACAAGTTCCCTATTAATTTCAATTTCTTTCAAACTTTATCGTTGCTCACATATTCTGTCTATGATATTCTTAGTATCCTTCTGTAGAACCACATTTCTGTTGCTTCAGGTATCTTCTCCATCTTTGAGGAAATTGTCCAACCTTCCCTGCCATACTGGACAGATATCGCATAACTGTTCAGTACTCTTTTCTTTCTTTCTAATGAAGATTTCTCATTTCTTAATATTCTGCTTAGCTTTTGGAATGCATCCTTAACTATCTCATTGCACTTTTGGATTTCAGTGTTACACCTTTTGTTCTCTGTTAAACACTTCCTAGATATTTAAATTTTTTATACTTGTTTGATTTTGGTATCTCCAATTTGCAATTCACACTTTGGGCCCATTCTTTGATTAACCACCATGCATTCTGTCTTCTTGCAGTTGATGTTTAATCATTTCTACTCACTTTCCTTCACAACCTTCTGTAGAAGTTTTTATAGTTTTCTTTTTGTGTTTGCTATCAACACTGCATCATCTACATATCATGTTGTCAAGATTGTGGCTGCCAATAATGAAACTTGCTTTGGAGTTCTCAGCATTGCCTCACTGAACAGGCTGAATAAGTCTGGTGAGAAGACACATCCATGTCTTACAACCCTTCCTATTTTTTTCATATCTACTGAACTCATTTTCTATCCACATGCAGACAGCTGCTATGAGTATAGGATCTTGATTATTCTGATATCCTTCCTAAATATACCAAAGTTGCTGTATAGTTCCAACAGATCTTTGTGGTATACTTTATCAAATGCCTTTGCATAATCTATAAAACACAGGTACGTGTCCTTCTGCATTTGTATTGCTCTTTCTGATAATATTCTGAGCATAAATATTGCATTCCTTATTCTAGTGTCTTTGATGAGTCCACACTGATCATGTCCCATTTCTGATTCTGCCATGCATTCAATTCATCAAAAATTTTAATAAGTTTTGTTTTATGGTTCATTAGGCTGATTATCTGATGGAAGTTCCCATTTGTTTCCACCTGGCTTCTTAGGCAGTGCTATGAAAATAGATCTACTTAGGTCATTTGGTATATCACCACTGTTGCAGAATTCATTTATTTTTCTGTAATCTTGTCTACTCCAAAATGTCCTTTGAATTACCAGTTTATAATCCTAATCTAATAATCCCTGAAGTGTCTGTATCTACATCAAAATTAATCTTTCTTTATACAAGCTTAATTTGCATGAAACTATTATTTCAAAATTTGTCCTTTGTTATTTTCATGTATAAGTGTCAAATGTGTCCAAAATGCATTTTGTTCATGTAGGGTGGTAGAGAGAAATATAGACTTAAATGATTTTCTCTTCTTAACTACATGATATGCAACAATTAAAAAATAGAATAATTAATGAAAACTTTTCTGTTTGTTATCTAAAAAAAAGAAAAGTATGCACAGTAAGTGACTCAAAAAAAATCATTTTTTGCATGCATGAAAAGGTTATCTAAATGAAATTTCTAAAAACTTTTTACCTCCCTGTTGATTTCCCAATGGAATGGGAATGATTCCAAAAATTTCCCCCCCTCTTATAATCAGAAAGATACAGATTACATGCTGGGATATTTTTCTAAGAGAATAAAATGGAACGGCTTGCATTTTGACATGACTTAGTCCAGATCTGCCTTAATTACTAGACAGACATGACTGTGTTTGCTTGGTTGACCTTGTGTTTTGTGTACAAACACTAAATACTAGTTTGTGAATTCTTTTACCTTCTTATCAATTTTGATTTGCTTTCACTATATTGTTTGCTTGCTTGCAAGATTGTTGCCGTTTCATCTTTTTTGACCTTTTTTTTTCTCTTTTCTTTGCAAACTTAATTCTGATGGTGTTAATTATCTTACACTTTAACAATGGTTTCTAACTCATCACCCCCCACACAGACACACAAAAACACACCCAGCTAACCAGTTATTATAATCGATTGTCATCAGCACACATAATAATAAAAAAAAGAAATATTAAGGCAGATGTTTCATGGTTAAATGGGGAACAATAAACTGTGTGGATTAAGTAAAAATACAGTTGAGAATTTGTTGATGTAATATTACATCAGTGGAGTGGGAAAAGGACTATACTCATTTTTTTTTTTTTTTTAGGCCCTAGAGCGGCTCTATTTTTTATGAAAGATGCAAGAAAAATGCTCCATTTTGGGGTGTAACAATGGGAGCTGTTCCAGAATTTGAGGAGTGCATAAAACCCAGATAACAGGTAATAAAGAAATGGAATCTGGAGAGCTATGGTCAATTAGAGAAGAAAAGGGATATGCATTCAAGGCTGGAAAGGGAAAGATAAGAGAGGGAGAAAGAAATATGTCTGTTTAAGGAGAAATATGTGAAGTCATAGCGATGAGAGCAGACATTTTGACCTATTTATACCGGATCTACACAGTGAGGTAGAGAGTGTATCATCAAATGGGAATAGAGGAAAGAGACAAAGAGAGCAGAAGAAAAAGAAAGAAGGGAAAAGAGAAAATATAGATATATATATATATATATATATATATATAAAATGGTATATTTATGCAGCATATATGCATCTAGATATGTCTGATTAAGTAGAACCAACAAAGCTAGTCTGTTTAAATTTTATCGTATTTTTCCAATTTTCAAATAAGTTTTTGCCAGAGGTTTCAATTTTCATACTTGCTACAGGACCACCTAAACAAGGTAGTAAAGAAAAGTGGGAAGAAAGGACTAACTATCAATTGTAAGACAACCCAGTGAATGGTTGTCAGAAAGAGAAGAAAAACCCCAAGATGTGAATTATGAATTGGAGCAAGTAGAGAGATTTAAATACCTGGGAATTGTTTTAGCAGGAGACATAGAATGTGACACCAAAAACTGAAGGTGTATTGGAAAATCAAAAAATGTATTCCATAAACTAAAAGTATTAAGAAATAGAAAAATTATATTAGAATCGAAAAAATTTGGAGCACACTAACCCTTCTTATTTTTGCATGGCAACATACATAGCAGGTTTAAGATAAAAGGTAGTTCTCCTCAATGACGTACAGAAAGAATAACACTGGAAAAAACTTTGGAACTCAATTGATCTGTTTCGTTCTACTTCAGCTGCTTTGCACCAACGAATTACCTTTTTCTATTTTTTTTTTTTTTTTTTTGTGATCGCTGCAAAATGTTCTGATTTTTCAAATGAAAACCATATTCCAGATTTTCTGGAAGGATGTTTCACATCAAAATCTATGGTATTTTACTAAAAATGAAGTAAAAAAAACTGTCTGATAAGTAACAACAAGTCAATTTAAATAATGTTATGCATGCATACATACATACATACATTTTACAGCAAAAAAAACAAAAATTACCTCAGCATAGAGGATAGTTTATTTCAAGCTGTTCTGTACACGGCTATCAGCAGCCCCTAAGTGTCTGTCTTGGAGCATTGTTTTAAATTTATTTTCAATGTCAGTCCTCATCTGGTAGATGCCTTTTTAATGAGAATGGGTTTGTATTAGCAATTGGGGGTGGCGTAAGGTATCTTATTCTGAGGGAAGCAGACTGGAGTTGGAGTTTATTTATGAACAGGACATTTCGTCGTTTAATATCAGTTCCTACTACATAGCATTTCTTGTACAAGCCCAACGTATTTTTTCTGGAATTAACAGTAAATAATTTTTGTGCTACAGGTGTCAAATATTAATAAGCAATGGGGGATTTAAACTTAAACCCGCTAAGATCAATGTAAATTAGTCGAGTTATAGATTTCTAGATCCACCTAGATTATATACCAACGGATCGATTACCTGTAGTATATTCAATTGTAATGTGTCCAAAGCATGCCATTTTTCTCAGCTTGACAGGAACTCCTTCTCACCAAATGGATAAAAATGGCATGATTTGGACACATTACAAGGCATGACAGCCTGTGCAAGACTATTATACAAGGCAAGGTTGAAAGTGGACATAGGAGTGAGCACCAATGCAAAAACTGGTTGGACAATGTCAAACAATGGACAGGTATAACTGTACCAGAACTGCTGATGGCTGCTGTTGACAAACCATTGTGGAAAAGAGTTAGTGTGGCTTCTGTATTCAGATTCACTTTATGATTACAAAAATCAAGGGGATGATTATGATGGTGAATATATAATTGAATAAAATGTAATTGTACTTAGTTTTTTGAAGAATAAATGTGACAAAGAAAAATGGAAATGATGACTTGATGTAATGATTTCGAAATAAGGAATCTCTTCTTTACATATATCTGATGATGTTGGTCAAGCCTCTGGGGTCCAAAATAAATTTAAGTTCTATTTGTGTAATCAAACACGTAGATAAAAAATTACTTTAATACAAGAAACAATTTGGGATTAAAAATCAAATTTCTTGACAGAAATCATTCTGCCTCTTTAACAAAATTGGTTTTGACTGTTTTGCCAAATCTGAAATGAATCAGAAAAATTGTGTTAAATAAAATCTTTTTTTGTTCTTCAATGGAATTATCAAAGTGAGAAAACATAAGAGAACTTATTTGCTTTCAATAAATAGATTACAAACTTGAGTTGTTACAAACAATAACAAGAAAATATTTCTTGGATACAAAGTAATCTATCTCCTTTCTCTCTACAATATATACTAGGGCAGCTAGCCAATTTCTGTTGAAGCCACCTTTTGTTTTTTCAACAGCCACGGAACCTACCTGTGGTTTATGCTACAACATAGTTACAGTTTCTAGAAGAGAGCACATTATCTAGCATGATCAACAGTCTGAACAAGACCAGCACGCTCAAGCCCTCGGTCACAATGACTTGTGACTTCATGCTAGCACAACCATTGACAGCTTCCTAAAGAGTTCCATCTACCCAATTTCACTCACAAGGCTTGGGTCAACCCATGACTTAGTTTTCAGATACTTTCTAAACATGTTACAGTCTGGGAACACCTCCCTCAGACAGACAGCATCTAGTACCTTCTTTACAAATTGACCATGGTGAGATTCGAACCTGGGTCTCATGGTCAAAAAGTGAATGTTCTAACCATTCAGCAATGTGCTGAATATATATATATATATATATATATATATATATATATATGCAGCATATATTGATTCAAGCATGTTTGGTCAAATAATCTTGACATATGTCCATTTTTATTTTAATCTTCAAGTTCACAAATCAATTTCTTATAGTTATATACAAACACACATTATATAGATATGTATTTCCTACTAAGAGAAGCATCATTTTCTGAATATCCATGTTTGAGTAAAATTCCCTGATGTTTTTAAACAGTGTGAATTATGTCTAATGGTCTTTATATTCAAGAAACTAAAAAAAACTAAAAAACCTCCAGCAGGGTTTGAATCTGGATCCACTTTTGTAGAAGAAACAAATGTTTGGACTGACATTCTTTAGAATTTCAGCTGCAAAACCCACTGCATCAGATGGTGGTTTCTACTACAAAGGGGGACACTAATTCAAACAGCACTGGAAAGTATATTTTCTTTATTAAGTCTCAAATGTGCAGTCTAGCAGACAATTTTCAGTTTTAAAAAAACCAGGCTGTCTACTCAAACATGGATATCCTCAACATAACATTTTGAATAAGATGTTGGATAAAAATCCATTGATATCATATCTTAATTTCTCTAGAAAGCAGGTTTGTTCACTTTGTCATGCCCAAAAATTTACTTGCCAGGATCCATCTTGCAAATTTATAAATGTATCATATGTCCACATATTGAATACTGTTGCCATATTTGATCTGGTGCTCCTACTGTACATGAAGATTCTTGAAAAAAAAAAAAAAAAAAACAACACAATGGTTTCCAATACAATCAATCCTGGCCAGACATTTCATCTCTTTCTCACCACTATGACATGGCTTTCCTCTGTCTGTTCTACAAATATTTTCATGGCAACTGCACAAATAAACTTTTTTTTCCTGGTGCCCAGACTATATGAATTTAAATGTACTATTAGGTCTCAATGTTTTACTGTTGAACTTGATAGATGCAAAAACCACTTCTGCTGTAATAGTTTTTCTCTCTCACACTTCCTACCTGTGGAAATCACTTTCATTTAACTTGCTTCCCTGATAACTACAATCTTCAAAAATTTAAATGCAACATCAATCGGCATCTGCTGTCTTCTTGAATCTTGTTCTTTAATATCCTTTCCTCAGTCCTCCTTCATTTTCAGTCTTCTCATTCAACTTCAATCCTTGTACAAATGAATCCAGGATGCCAGATCAGAATCAATAACATTAAGCATCAGACCATATCTGGCAGCTATATATATATACACACACACACCGAATGAGTAAATATAGGTAGTTATACTATGCAAGCAAGTGATCATATACAAATACATAGATATTCTATAGTGTAAGAAAAACAGTGCTCAATGTAAAATAACAGCTATTATATATATATATATATATATATATATATATGAGGTAGTCATAAGTTTAGAGAGCTGATTTTTTTTATTATTAAAGCTTTATCTCTCTTAATACCAGGCAGAACCAATGATATTTGGTGAAGCACCATCTTACTTGTTATATACAAAGTTATAAATATATATTTTTAAATATATTCATTTATGAAGAAATAAATACATAAATATATATTTATAATATATATTATATATATATATTTATATATGAAGAAATAAATATAAATACATATATATATATTTTATATATATATATATGTATATTAATATATATATATTTAAAATATATATATAAAATATAAAACCCCTATATTTTATTTTTGCATAAATTAAAAGTTAGTTCTATTTCATCTTCAAGTTTTGGATTATATATATATGTGTGTGTGTGTGTGTGTGTGTATGTATGTATGTGTGTCATTTGCAGACAGTAATGTTTTGCTGTATCACAGCTCCTCAGTGCCACTAGAGATCCAAATGCATCAAGCCCAGATCAAAAACAAACCAATTTGGTGTTAGTCAGAGTTTCTACCACTAAGCTTCATTTGACAGAGAGAAACATCTAAATCTAGCATATTGTTTTTACAAATGTAAACAAATGCCAAACAGCCGGACTGCTCCAATTCATTTTACAGAAGAGCTTTGCTATATATATATATATATATATATATATATATATATATATATATATAGTGCTCTCCAGGATTTTTTTGTTAATCCAGGTAACTTTCAGGGAATTTTGAAGTAAACCCTTTATTCAGTCTAAGGAAACAGAACATTTTTTTCTTTTATTTCTTGGTAAAGTGGTTTCAGATGCTCTGTGTAATGTCTGGTGAGATGAGAGAAACACAAAGTAAATGGACAGATGAAGAGATTAATCAGTCTCTTCCAATTCCTAAAACATTTAGATAACACCTGGGAGACAAATATGAATCTTCTTTGTTGTCTGGCAATTGAATGAAAATGAAAGTGACAAACACAATTTTCCTACACCATTCATTTAAGGAAAATCCTCATAACTATCTCCGTCTCCTCATAACTCTCTCTCTATCTATCTCGGTCTACTCATAACTATATATCTCATCTCCCTTGCTCTCTCTTAATGAAAACAAAGGACTGAATAGAAATTGATTAGATTAAATGTGATTAAACACTCCCCAAAACCACATTGCCACTCTCATGATAAAATAAGGGTGTGCACTGCCAAATGATAGAATATTAGGGTGTGCACTTTCAAAGATGACCCCAGACATATAACTACCAACTACTAATTATGTTTATGAAAATAATTCCTAATTTATTGATGAAAATATAATTTTGTTGATGATGAAATAAATTATTTACAAATTAGAAAGAAATAGGTTAAATACTTTAACAACAGAATTATACACATACATAAATGCATATAAATGAACACACACATACACACATAGTTAAGATGTAATAAATCTATAAATGTCTTGTCTCGTTTTTTTTTTGCTTTTCATTTTTTTTTTTTTTTATTAATCCATGTCTCTCCACAGATTGCTTTTCTTTATTATTTGGGAATTGCCATGGCTTCTTGGAAAGATAGTGCAGTGGTTTTCAGCTGCTTTCTCTACAGTTCTGAATTCAGAATACTCCTTTCCCAGATCAATTGCCACTCAAGGCAAGAGAGACCAGTCTACCCTGCTATTTAACATATGGCTCTGGAGTGAAATGGTGTATAAGAAACAAAAAAGAATGCTCTGTGTATTTGTAAGTTGTTTTCTTTACTGTAATGTCTATTTTTGCTGTACTAGTTATTTCACATGAATTGGTGACTCCAGGTGGCAGTGTCTTTTTTATCACAATGTTAGACTCAACACTGACAATTTTTACATTTATTACGTTCAGAAAAGAAAACACTTGATGCATACAAGAAAGACAAAATGAAAGTACCTTGTCCGTTTTACTCAAAGAAACATTTATTCAAGAAGGACTGCTGTCTGAATACGTAACTATATATATAAAATTGTGCATGTGTTTAAAATATACATATATAGATGTGTGTGTAAAATATTCAGATATATAGATGTGTGTGAATAGAGTAACACTGTGAAAGAATTTTTTTTTTTTTAATCATTTCACCCCAAGCAAGGCTATAAAAGATGCAAAGGGTTAATGGGAGCAAAAGAGAATGAGAAAATTTTAGTGAAGAGAAAGAACAGGGAACAAAAAGATAGATGGCAATTGGCATTGCAACTGTAGGCCACAAGCAAGAAATGTGAGAAAAGAAACTATATGAATAGAATATACGATTACATCTAGACAGTTCAACAGTGAAACCTAGTTGCGAATCTAGTAGCATGCTTAAATTCATGTAGTCAAAGTACCAAAAAGGAAAGCTCATCAGAACAATTGCCATGAAAATATTTGTAGAAAAGACAGCAGAAATCCACATCATTTTGGTAAGAATATGACTGAAGTTGAGATGCTAAGTCAGGATGAATGACATCACAGAACCTTCTTTAAATTTTGCCAAGATCTATAGCAGGAGCACCAGACCAGATATGGTAGCAATATTGCATGTATGAAAGAATAGCATCAAAAAATTTTTTTAAATCTCTCACCTTTCAATAATAGAAGACTTATCAGTGTTTCTAGCATTACATTTTGTGAGTTACGTCCACTTGGATAATTGGAAAGAATTGTTGATAAGGTATAACATTATTGTTGTACATTACTAATGAAAACAATGCCTCATCTCCCATATGCCACTGTCTTCACTACTAAATTTTTTTCAGTCACTACAGGCAATGGGATTTTATCTGAAACGTCTGTCTTACACACTTGGTTGAATATAAGAAACTCTTTCTTTAGGGTAGGTGTTTATATATCTGACATTTATCCCCTCCCCCACTTTATCATATATTGTTTCACCTATAATCCATTTGGTTTGGTTTGTTTTACAGTATATTAACCTCAGTGGGTTATTTAATGTCAACAAGATTGTTATGCTGCTAATATTTCTTTTTCCAAAAATGTATTGCTGGTAATCATTTTTTACAAATTATTTCTGGCATAAAACCTATTTTTACACTTTCATAGTGTTTCAACCCCAGTTTGGGGTCTAACTATTTCCCATAGTTGGGACCCAAACAGGTGCTACCACTTCGAGTCAGGGTGGACATGGGAACACCAACAATTAAGAGGTGGTTTCACACTCCTCAAAACCTCCTGATCAGAGGCCTTGCTGTTGGACAGTTTATCATCTTACCCAGGATACAGATGTAGTTTATCATCATACCTAGGACGGCCTATCATCTGGTTCACATTCCTCATCCTCAGTGTTTTGAACGGGAGTAGAGATTTATACCTTGTTTTCTGTTTTAAGATTGGGTTTCTGGTTCATTCTCTTTTACTTCCAGTAACCCCTTGCTTCTTAGGAGCATTATCACCTTGCTTGAGGTAAATTGATAAAAAAAAAAAAAAAAAAAAAATGCATCACCAGTCTTAGAGACCTTGCTAATTAGTAGCAGTATGTTGGCAGAAGTAATCGTGGTAAAATTATGAGGATAATTTTTACTCTTCTGTAAAATGTAAAAATAGACTTATCACAGTAAGTGTGAATGTCAGTGTGTCACAATTTTTCAATTAAGGCAACACAACTCTCCTGAAATTTTGGATTCCTAAGTTTTCATTACTGTGATTGTTTTGGGTGATTATTATTGTCTGTCACACCTAAGTGAAGGCCCAATCAAGAGTCCTCCGCTGAAGTTAGCTTAAATTGCTGCCTGATAGGGCAATTTTAAGCTAGTATATACTAGCATGTGTTTCGCTGTAATTTTCTGTGTGTCTACCATATGAGCCTTTAGAGTTAAGGAAGCTATATAGGCTTCTTTTAGTTACTGCTAAACTGCTGTCTATGAGGCAATATGGTAATTATCTGCTTCCAATTAAGTCTGAAATTCTCCTCTAAATCATCCTGTGCCCCTTTATCATTTCTTTGAGTTTGTTTCTGTTTCAAAAGTGTTTTCCTTTGTGTATTTCTTTAAAATGTATTTTGTTTATTTCCTCGTTTGAGAGATATTTGCTTCAAGTTTCAATGGATTCTTTCCTAAGTAAAAGGATAGCATCAGTATGAAGCATGGATCTTATTTCTTGAATCCACCATACAGTTACCATTTGCACACATTCTCGTCCCACTTGAGTCAGCTACATGTTTACCTGTCAGGGTCAGCCATCGACATTCTCTAAGGCATGGATTTGCACCTGGAGGCTAGGAGGCCATCCCCCAAGTCAATCAATTGATGTGCCTGACTTCTCTGATGTTAAACTGAGTACAAAGTATATTCTGGCAGCATTGGAGGCATATAATCTAGTACAAAGATAGCTTGTACTGCTGACTAATTGTGTTATTGGGTTATTGACTTACCATGGCCAACCTATGGTTAAAACAACCAATCATTGCTCTTGCTTTTATCTCAACTTTTTGTATTAAATATTATCTGACTATGAAAGTAATGTTGGGGTAGGAGTAAAAATATAACATTAAAAACAAACTTTTATCCCATATTGTGAAAGCTTGTTTTTCAGGGATGATGCTTCAGCCATGAAAGCATCTAAACAGAGGGGACACAAATCTACAATCACATTGTCACCTTCATATTTAAAATGGTTGGTTCCAATCTGTTTGTTGTGCAGTTCTTCTATTTATTTACATTGAACTATGGCCTCTTTCTCTACAGGTTATGAGCCCAGTATGCTTCCACTGCCAAAAAAGATAATTTATTAAGAGCTACTAAGGACAGGAAATTGTGGATAGCCATGATCACTACACTCTGAAGGAATATGGTACATAGAAGAGATAATCTCCAAACAGCAAAATGGGAACTATCTTGCAGATTAATTAAACAGTTTTGCTCTTATGAGTTAACTCAAATTCTTGATTTGTGAACTTTTTGCTATATGACAGTTGCTTTGCTTTGAATATATTGTTTGCTTACTTTATATTATGATTTTCTGCCCTGTTCTTAGCTTTTTCTTGTAATTGTTTATTGAAAACTTTGTCAAATATTTTTGTTGTGCAGTTCTGCCATTTATTTACATTTAACAATGGCCACTCATTCTACATATTGCATCATGTAAGAGTAGACAAACAGCTACATAATGTGTATTATTGATTTCAATCTTTGTGTAGGAATGACTGAAAAACACTTTCCCCTCCACAATTTAGAGCCAGAAACATACAAATGCATTGTGGGATTTCTTCCTCACCAATAAGATAGGCCACATGTTGGTTTCATATAAAAGTCCCAGGGTGTCTTGAAGTCAGAATGCTGTGTTCACTTGTCCAAACTTGTGTGTATCATTTCTTAGTTTGTGAACATTTTGCCAAAATTATTGATGCTTTGCCTTATTACTATTAATTTGCCTTGCATATATTGCTTGCCTTATATTATTTTTTTGTCCTGTTTTTTTTTACTTTTTCTTGCAATAGTTTATTACTGACTTTGTTAATTCTGTTTGTTGGGCAGTTTTGCCATTTATTTACATTTAACAATGGCCACTCAACTCGACAATTTTTTTTGTGTTTACTGTCTAGTAATAGCCTAATTAGAATTAGGCTATTATTAGAATTCTGAAATGCAATATATTCATTATAAATTTTTTGGATCCTCTTATCACATCACATGATCATTAAGCAGTGTCAAGTATGAATAAAGAATTCAATTCTGGCAAGATTTAAATTTGAATTCCATACACAAAAAGTTCATATTAAGGGATAATGCTCTAACCATGTCAGACAAGGAAGCATATGGCTAGATTTCACACAAAGCTATGGTCATATTGCCACAACCCTACTCAAAAATTGTCACACCATATTGATTTTTTTTATTGCCTTAATAAATAAAAAACACTTCACATACCTCAGTGTATGGATTAGTCATAACAAAATTTAGTACAGGAGATAAGGAAATTGAACATAGAATAGCCAGTATTAGAGGTAGTTTTGTGCAATGATGCATGTTATTACAAAACCAAAATATTTACTTACAAGTCATTTTTAAATAGCCTTGACAGATCAAGACTTTCCCCATAAATCTTTAGCATCCCACTACAACTTTCTTAACAATGTTGAATTTTGTACAAATCTACACAAAATGAGGATCAAAAGCTTATCCAGCTTCATACAGATTTTCAGGAAATATCAGCTTCTAATTGGTCAATAAATACACAAGTGGGCATTGCAATCCACCCATGTACAAATATTTTTCCAGCACGTGACCAAGTCAAGTTTTCCTGCCAATTTTCTGCGATCATGTCATGTGGTTACATTAATTATAAATAGCAGACACAAGCTTGCTTTCTCTATCTCTTTGAAATACTTTTCTAAAGCTACAGTTTATTCAGCATTTCTCAACTTTATAATTCATTCAACTTTTGTGAGCTCAGAAAAAAATTATTAAATCAATCAAAAGGGACATAACACCAAACCTCTACACATGTACCTCATTACATAAAAATAAATATAAATGTTGATGTTATAAAACATTTTGTTCCTTCTTGTGTTTCATGTTTTGTGGTATTTCACTTTAGATATAATTCATGTGGTCATGTTAATAACAGACATCTACAAATGGTCCATTCTTGTTAACATACTTCAACAAATCCATATAAAAAATATGACTAGAGTTAATATGGCAGGCATGGTGCTCAGCCTGTTCAGAAATGTCTAAAAAGTATGCAGCTGCATTCTATGTTCAATGATTAAACATAGCTTTTAGCTAATGAATCCTGTATGGCCCATGGAATGGTACTACAGAATTAGTATCAAAGAACTGTACCAAACCACACTACTTTAAGCAATCAGTCAGGAGACAAACTTCCATCAGTACTGGAAAGAGTGATAACAGCTACTGGACTTGAGAAGCCTATCTTCCTGAATAATTATTCTAAGATTTTATAAATTTCAACCAAATGCAGCACCAGCTACTTGGTCAATGAATGCCAAAAGTTATAAAGAAACGGCTAATATTACTATTACCACTTATGTGGAAACATTTAGCAGTGCTATTATCAGTTAAAGTTTATAAAATATTTCTCTAAAAACAATTTTTTTTTTTTTTTTAGGAAAATGGTTTTCTTAAGTTTCACTTTTTAGTATTGATGAGGATGCCTTCCTAAACTTTTGTTCGATGTAATGTGGGATGTCAACATCTTGATTATGTCATTATTTTCTCTTTATGTTACATATGTTATACATTTTAGTTGTTGCTATAATACTAGAGAAAATGGATTCAGACTCACATGTAAAATATTCCCAAAAAGAAAAGAGAGTCTCTACAAGTCATATATTTAAAAAAAAAAAAAAAAAAAAAAAAAGGTAGACCTTGGAGTTGGGTAGACTTTTGTGAGAATTTCTTAACATATATACAAATTTGAACTGTCACTCAATTTATAAAAAGTGCTTAAAGAGCAAACAGAGAGAAGTGCAACTGCTGTAATGAACACGAGATGTGTTCCTGGATTGGTTGAATTACGGTACTCTGTTGGTTGAAGGAAACAAATTAGGGGAATTTATTACAAACCAGAAGACAGTGACTACAGTTGCTGTTGTTGAAAGTCCTCAAGTGACATGGTTTCTCTTATTTGGTAATTCACTTTATGTAATATATATTCATAATTCAATTTATATGTCACTTTATTTAACCAGACCCATACAAGTCTGTGAAATTTTGTTTGTGAAACAAACAATTGGCAATATAAAAAATGAAGTAATTTTCTTCTTATTGGTTGGTCATCTGCCAACAAAAAGAAGTAGAAAACTCAGCAGCATTGGAATCAAACACCAGATCATGACAAGCAGGACACAGACAAGACTTCCACATGGGAATACCACATGTACTGGACAAATGCAAAGGAGACACCAGAAATACAAACAAAGATGAACAAATTTGAAATGACATTGGGTAACACACAAAAAAATCCTTGGTAACACACAGCAATCACATTGTGCAGTCAATGCTGTGTACTGCCAAGCACTCCATCTTCCTAGTAAATCTGCCTGCTTTGTGGAGCCTAAAACTTTAGTTGTTTGCTAGCAGAGGAATCATTTGTATAGCTAACATCACTCAGCTCACCATCCCAACTATCTCATGGGGAAGCTGGTAAACACTTTCTTCATAACCAGACATTGCAGGGTTCATGCCAGCTCTGTTCTGGCCTGTGCTGTTCTTCTACAAAGACAGGACACTAAATGTTGTCTCTTTGACTGACGGGTATGTGTACCATTATCAGTAGCAATTGGCTGGCCCATCTGCATTTAGTTTCTGATACATTCTGTCCTGCAACAATATTAACACTTTCAGCCAAATATGTTCTTCAGCCTTCAAATGAAGTTGCTGAGATTCAGAATAAAGAATTTGTTTTTGACAAAACTCAAACTTACAAATTTTCTCAAGAGATGCATTTTTTGTTGTTTTTTTTTTTTTTCAAAATTAACACAATTTGAAATCCAAGGAGTGACCAAAAATGGGAAATAAAACCAAATAAAGATGGAGTTGAAGAAGTGACAAATTAAAATATTTAATATACTCAGAAGCAGAAACAATTTCTGACTCAAATATTTTAAGGGTATAACTTGTAGTGGGTCAGCCAATTTGTATTGGTTATAAATAGAAATAAAAACTGACCCTCTACTATTTTTACAATATCAAATGTAACAAAGACAACAACAAGAGAAATAATCAAGTAGAAGAAAATGTGAATTTGTTCAACAATAAATATTTTTTTTATAAACACAACAAATACATAATATACAGTGCAAAAGTTGATAAACACAATAGAGTTCTTTGGTGTGTGTGTGTTACTGAAAGAATTTGAGCTACTGTACTGTATGTGTGAAAATGACAAGGTTTAGTTAGCTATATTTGTTTTTATAGGAAAATTAAACAGATGTTTTTTTTGTGTATTAAATAGAAAAATAAGTACTGTTCTTGACTCACTGATTGTTATCGCTCATTAACCAGAGATTCTTGTGGAATGGAATATTTTGTGGGAGTGAGCATTAAGCCAGAAAATGGTTGACAAAGTTTGTTGTTGTATTGAAGATAAAGTTCGTCTCCTCTGTTGTGTTGATTTCCAATGAAGTCAAGTGAATTGGTTCAATATTTTAAGTGCCCACTGACAAAGTCACGTCGAAGTTTCATTTTTATTAATTCTCTTGGTCACGTGGAGAGGCTCGTGAACATGTTTACATTTTATGGCGTCAACTAGAGGTCAAAATTTGGGTCGGTACCTTCGGACGTAGTTGACGACACCTAATTAATATTTTACAAGCAATCAAAATACATCAGTTGTTATATTTGGTTGGGAGCCTCTGTGTGTTTAACTTGCACAAAATTTAAGATTTTAAAAAAATGTAGGAATCTGATTCTACAAACTACTGTGTTGAATGCAGCCATAGTTATCTCCCTTTGAACTAATCAACTATAAAAAAAATGATCAAGTATCTCTTATGGGCAGTAGAAAATTGCATTGAATAAACCTTTACTACAAGTGAGGTGACTCATTTATATATGAAGTCACAAAGACTATAAATAGCTACAGTTATTACCCATGAGGCAGTTGAGTGCATACTACTTTCCACGAGTAGATAACACTACACAACAGCAAATGTGACAAACGACAAGATGAGTGATTCAGGTTTTATTCAACTCAAAAGGACACATGAGGTGATTTTTAAAACTTTTCTATGAAAAGGAAATAATCTCTTAATAAGGGCAGACAACTAGAATAATAATTCTATTTTACCACAGCAAGGTTAACTATCTGTTTTTCTTTACAATTATAAAGAATGTTTCCAAGCACATTGATGTTTTTTATGGTTTATCAAACCTTTTGTGGGTTATTTAAAGCCAAAACATTTTGAATTGTAAGAATTTTTTTGTATGAGGGAATTTTTTTGAAAATAACAAATTTTTCCAGATACTATTTAACCCATAAATTAGAGTAGAAGATTTCAATTGCTTTTTGAAAACTGTCAGAAACTTTATTTTTTGGGGGTCAGTATTACCATTTTTAGGAGCTGAAAACATGAGATTCCATGCTCCCAGGCAAGGTACTAGGGTTACACACAATTGGCTTAAAGGCAACTCTATTTTCCAGATACAGAATTCATAACATAATCTTTGTTTTAAATTATTATTAGGGAATCTAATTTATATTCTAAAATCCTTGGGTTCATATTTTCTTTTTGAGTTTGAATTTATTTGTAAATATAAATAGTATCCATTATACTTACTGGTTTATCTATTATCAAATCTGATGCCATTTTGAATATATTCTTCCAGTCATTACAATTACACTCTGCTCTTTTACAGATTCCATATTTTCATCTCCTTTCTTTGTAAACAACTTTGAAAAGTCTACCATTGTTATAACAAAGACTGTAACTTAATGTCACCATCGCAAACAGGCAACAAAGCATATTAGAGAACAAAATATTTAATTATTTTTAAACAATATTCTTCATGCAAGATTTCTGATGACAGCAAAATAATGAAAACTAAAATGGAAAGAAAAAAAAAAAATCAAACATTTTACTTTAAGTTTTACACATTGACTTAGATATTTTGCATTTATTTTGTTCATTTCTCACTGGATTATCTCCAAAAGGATTGTCCTATTTTTGCTATTAGATGGCATTAGGAGTGTTTAGTTTCCATAAAATTACTTTTGATTTTATTGTAACAATCGTCCTGCAAATGTGCATTTTGTAAAATATCTATGAAAATTGGCCATTTTTGTTTATTGATTTTTACACCTGAAGATAATTACAGCATGTTTGGTATATTACACTTTATTTTTGTGAAAAGTAAAATTTTAACTCAAATGAAAAAAAAAATATATATATATATATATATATATATATATATATATATATATATATATATACAGATAATGTAGAAGGTTCTGTGAATGATCAAATACATCAAAAATGGTTTGGTAAATTTCATATTGGAGATTTCTTATATTGAACAATGTATCACAATTGGGCAGACAAGTTGAGATTAACAGCAATCAAACTAAATCATTAACTTGATAGAAATGATTAGATTGCAGTTCTCTATTGTAAGCTCCTACCATAGAGCCATATGATTCATTCAAATCCAATGATTGAAAGCAACAAAAATATCCAAAATTAATAGATATAACATTTCATCAGGATTATGCTAGACTTGTTGAAGCTGCTACATCCCTTTTAGCCATATGTGCATCTATTGAAAACCCTATTAGCAGCAGCAATTACCTCTTTTTAGCTTTTAGGTATGCATAAAAAAAAAAAAAAAACAATGGAGCATGTGTAGCACAAATTTCAGGAGACTATCCCTCTTCAGACAGCATTGCAAGACACAAAAATCTGCACTTCCAGTACATAACACATAACCAAGACACTAGACACACTCACTTGCTCTTTCATTCCACAATAAAAAAAATTCAAATACACTAGTATTTATAAACAGTCCTTAAATTTACACTTTCAGAAACCATTTTGGTCATTCTTTTGTTTGTCTACTTTTTTCAACCAAGTCAACATGTTTATTGATACACAACACCTTCTCGACCTCAAGGCAACCCCAAAAAACAACAATTGTGACTTCCAACATGATTTGAACTTGGTAACCAGGTAAAAATTACTACAGGTTGGCTGCCAGGATTTTCACTCTTTTTATTCACCCACTTTCAGACCCACCCCAAAACACTGCAAAAAAGCAGTTCTTTGCCTAGAAAAAGAGCTAGCAGTACTAAAAAGCAACATCTGCACTGCCTACAGTCACAACCATCATGTAATGTAAATGGATGTGCATATAGCATAGCAGTTGTCAGGATTGAAAGTAGGATTAACATGTCAAGTTCAAACTCCAGCCAAGGCTGCTGCATTCACTTTCACACAAATACCCTTGGAAAGGGATAAAACCATCTTTTCTCCACTCTACCCCAAGCTTGGAGTCAATAGTAGAGCAAACTGGGCTCTCTACATTTGTATAGGAGGGGGAAAACTGAATTCCAAACCAGTGGAACATGGGGCTAGCAACACCATTCTATAAATAACTACTTTTTTGTTATAAAGCATTTCACCCAAGCAAGACAGAATGCCACTAGTACACAGGGGGTTACAGAGTGGGAGTGAGAGTAAAGAAGTGTGATGGAGGGAAGAATAAAGAGAAGGGCAGGGAATAGTTCAGAGCATCTAGAGTCGTCGATTGACATTACATTTGAATAGTTGGTGATTATAGCTATCAGGGAAACAAGAAATGGGGAGGGAATTCCACAGATGGGAGGTGCGAGACATGAAGCTATTGGAGTAGAAGAGACGGCCACATTTAAACATTTCTAACAGTGAAAGGGTAGGACTGTGATGCCAGCCTAGTAGCACGCTTAAATTCATGCAGTCTGGGAACTAGTGAAAGTAGCTCATCGGGGCAGTTACCGTGAAAGTATTTGTAGAAAACACAGAGGGAGGCGACGACATGTCTGTGAGAGAGCAACTGAAGACAAGATACCACATCAGGACCAACCACATTGCTTATCCATCTCTGGATCTTGTCGAGGACCTTAAGGTAAACAGCAGGGGCACCAGACCATATATGGTAGCAGTATTCCATGCAAGGGTGAATGGTTGATTTGTAGATTTGAAGGATGGACTCAATTGAGAAAAACTTTTTGGCATGACACAGGGAACCAACTTTCCTTGTGGTGGATGAAGCTATTGATTCAATGTAATTGTTCCATCTCAGGTCAGCGCAACTGTTCTTGACCTTCATATTGATAAGACAAAGTAAAATTTTGTGATATAAGACTAGTCACTGATAACCAATATGAGTATATTTTTACCCTGAAACCTGTGTACTTATCACCCACCAACTTCCAGTCAGTTTACCAATCAGAAAAAGAGTTACTTTCTAATCATTGATTCAGAAAATATTGCTAACTTCTATATTTTGTTTATCCAATAAAATGAACCTTCTATCTCTCCTTTATATATATTATATATAAAAGAAATATGTTGTAGTGGTTCCAACGAGAGAAAAGTATGTATATTAAAAAGAAGAGAAGAGAGGTGCCGCAAACGTTTTTGGTTGTAATGTGGATTTATTTAGAAAAAAATATTATTTATAATATTTTTTCTAAATAAATCCACATTACACCCAAAACATTTGTGGCACCTCTCTTCTCTTCAATATATATATATATATATATATATATATATATATATATATATATATATACACACACACACACAAAGTGGACAATGACATCAACACCAAGTGATGACAGTGTTTCATGCTTCAACACAATCTTCAGGTCAGGATATATATATATATTTCTATGAAATGAAAATATCAATGTTATATTTTAATACAATTATTTATATGCCATTATGTTTAATATATATGTTTGTAGCTATATATATATATATATACACACACACTGTGAGCAAGGGAGATTAGATTTGTAGGAATAGTTATGCACAATATATAACAAGTATTTTAGAATGTAGGAGAATGAAAATTTCAACAAAGAAAATTATAAAAGCATTAAAAAATAAAAGTCCTCCTCTTGGATGACTTGACAAGTTTTAGAACTGTCAATTTGTATTCCTTTCTAGAGCTTTTTTAACAAAATTTTCTGTCAGTCTTTCTACTTCATTACATTTAGATTCTCAATCTTGTCTAAAATTCTGAAACCAACTGAGATCTCCTTTCAGATAGAATTACATAAAAAAATTCCTTGCACCTTGTAAATGTTACTTGTTTCACAAACTCTTCTTTTCTTCAATGTGTCACAGACAACTTAAATATTCTAATATTGACTCTCTTTGTACATTTCCCCAGCTGTAAAATACAATTTCGTTATGATTTTTAGCAGTTTACACAGAAAACACTAACTTCAGCTCCAAGTCCTTACAAGTTAAGAATTCTGGTTTTATTTAAAGATTAATATATTTGAGAATGGCATAAATCTATAAAGTGGAATCTCTAGCTTTTGCTGGCAACCAATGTAGGAGAAGGACAAGAAAAAATTCAAACTACTTAGGCATGTGGTAACAGAAACTACAGCCACAGCATCACCTGACAGTGTTATTGTGTCATAATGTTCCCTGTAGAGGTACCAGTTTCAAGAAGTACAGTAATATATATATTGCTATGTATTTATGACATAGAATCCAATATATGGTGTTCTCCAAAAAGAGGAATAATATTTTTATTTCTGTTCTGAAGTTCAAAACAGTTTTCTTTGCAGAAAATTTTATCTTGCATTTAATTTTGAATATTTTTCTTTTGCATATTTATTTCTATAAAATTTCTAAAAAGGTCAATATATATCAAGAAATAAAAACTATTATAGTATTTAAAAAGAAAGAAATGACATGTGGATGTCAGAAAATAATTGAGCCAACTATAGGAGTTAAATCCAATATATATTTTTCAACCAATAAAATCCCATCAGTTTTGTTGGATAAATAATCATTACAAAGACAAATACTACCAAAATACTTGGTGGATGTAGTTGTAAACTTACTGTGTGTTCTTTTTGGACCAATCAGAAAATAACAATAATAACTCCCTTCACCACTCCCGCAAATTTGAGAAAAAAATTTTCAGGAGCTAGTGTGAAATTATCTACTAACTAATGAAAACCTTGTATTCAAAACGTTCATGTGAAATTAGATTTTGGATCCCTCTTTACAAATATAAAAATAGAAGTATATTGCTTCTTAAGATTCAAAGGCCTTCTTCATGCACTGACAGAAACATTAGGCTGACTGTAATAAAGTAAATCTGTCCACACATTTCACACATTTCTATGAACATTTAATTACTTTCTAAATCAAACTTCATTGTAAGTAAAATTGAACATTTTGTTATTGGATATTTCTGAAAAGAATATATGTTATTTCAGCTGATGTTCTACATTTCTTCCAGAAAATAATCTATGTTTCATTTAAAAGATTCAGATAGCAGTAAAAACTTGAGTAAACAGAACCAAAAATGACCTTCCTCACAAAAATTGTAAGCTTAGTCATTTCATCAGATTTTGTTAAACAAGAAAGGCTAAGCCCTTTTCAGCATTTATATAACAGTGTTTTCACAAAATAAAATGTGCTCACCCAATATATGCCTAGAGGATCTTCCTAAGTAATTATAAAACATTTTTGTTACACATCCATAATGGAAACAATTGAAATAACATCTTTAAGATGTAAAATAAGGAAATTTAATTTTTTTTAGAGAAAAGTAAATGTTTTTTTAAGAAAAATATGATTTCTGTAAATAAATTTAATATACCTAACAGACAGAGAGCATTCCTGCAAAACTGAGTCAGAAATCTAAGTCAAGCTTTTAATTCTATTTGTGTTGGCTATATGCCTGTCCACATTTGCAATTTAGAAAAATTCTTGTTGAAAATACATCTATATTTTTTCATGAAAATAATAAACAGACTAAAAATTCTTGAAGCTATCTATATTAGAACATTGAAACTAACACTTAATGAAATTAATTATGAATACTGCACAAATGTTTTAAGATGTTTACAGTAGATAGTTGAAAAATATCTAGGTTTTAACTAATAGCTTTAAACAGTTTTTTTCAAAAAATAGACATTGTAATAACTTAGTTACCTCCCTTGATGTTACTGCATTAGTATGCTTAGATCATAAAATTTAAAAATTGTACAGTATATAAGTTTAGTGTTTTTCACTTCACAAATAAAACTGCCCTACAATAGCACATAGTTGAAACCAAGATATGTCCTAATTTTCATATATATATATATATATATATATATATATAAATATAAAAGTGAACATAGAAGTCAACACTTAGAGGCGACAGTCTGTTTCATGCTATATGCAATCGTCAGGCCACATATGCTGTTATTTTTCTCGGCTATTTATATATATACGGGTTAGTGGTGCATTGTGGGTATTCTATTATGGCGGTTATTTTTTACCGGAAGTCGCTTTGTTTTTTGTTTTTTTATTTGGGTCAAATTATATTGCTCGATTTTATTTTTTTGTTTCTTATTTTATTTATTTATTTATTAACGTAGTAAAAATTTGTTTATATCACGTATTTAACAGTTTTGTTTTGGTTTGAGAATTTAATTGAGGGGTTGGTTGTTGTAGTTCATTCTAACTATTATTTTTTGGCGGGAACAGTTTTTAATTTGGGATTGGTTTGTCTATTTACCTGGATGAATTTAGGTCAATTTGTTTGTATATTTTTTTTCGGTTTTTCGGTTTTTTAAGCAACATAGTATTTATTTATTTTATTTTATTTTTATTATTCTTCTTCTTATTATTATTATTATTAGTGTATTTGTTTGTTTTTATTTTTTCCGTTTTTCATTTTTTAGGTTACGTAGTAAAAATTTATTTTCATGCCTGCATTTTGAGATGAGCTCGGATCTTTTATTTAATAATTTATTTTGGTTGGGGAAAGTAATGATAGCTATTTTTTCCTCCAAGCAAAGTTTGCAAGTTTTTGATTGGTTGTTGTAGGCTGATGACTTTTTCCTTATCTTCCAAGATATTTTTGGTGTGATGTGCATTTTGTTTTTTATTTCCCAGATGTACTTAGAAAGCATAGTACTGTTCGCATATTTACTATTTGTGAACGATGTTTTGTGTGTATAATTTCTTTGCTTCCAGGGTCCTTCAGTTACTCCTATGTATACTTTTTCTTCATTATCTGGTGATTTTATCGTGGCTTGGTATATTACGTTGTTTTGTAAACAATTTCCGTTTAAGGGACATTCGTTCTTTATTCTGCAGTTGCACGTGGGTTTAATTTGTTCGTGTGGTTTGTTGATAATTTTCCTATTGTGCTTTTTTATTATTTGTGCCATGCTCTCGGTGCAGCTGTAGCTGATTTTTACTGTGTTTTTGTTGAATATCTTGTGTAAGGTGCTTGATTCTGGGAAGTGTTTGTGTAAGAGTTTGAAGAATATTTTTCCTATGTTTGTTTTTACGTTCTTGCTGTACGGTGGGTTGAACCATATGATATTTCTTCTCCTGTTGGTCTTTTTTGTATTCTGTGGTGAATATGTGAGTATTGCTGGGAATCCGCTATCTTTTAGGGCCGTTTCATAGTCTTTCTTAGCTTTGTTGAATAGGGATTCATTGGAGGAATTGTCGGAGAGCCTGCGGTTAATCGATTTTGGTATCTGTTTGATTATAGAAGGCGGATGGTTGGAAGATGTGTGTATGTAGAGTGGTTTATCGTTAGGTTTTCTGTATGGTTTATATGTGCCTTCTCTTAGGTTGAAGGTAACATCTAGGAAATATACAAACAAATTGACCTAAATTCATCCAGGTAAATAGACAAACCAATCCCAAATTAAAAACTGTTCCCGCCAAAAAATAATAGTTAGAATGAACTACAACAACCAACCCCTCAATTAAATTCTCAAACCAAAACAAAACTGTTAAATACGTGATATAAACAAATTTTTACTACGTTAATAAATAAATAAAATAAAATAAGAAACAAAAAAATAAAATCGAGCAATATAATTTGACCCAAATAAAAAAACAAACGACTTCCGGTAAAAAATAACCGCCATAATAGAATACCCACAATGCACCACTAACCCGTATATATATAAATATCCGAGAAAAATAACAGCATATGTGGCCTGACGATTGCATATAGCATGAAACAGACTGTCGCCTCTAAGTGTTGACTTCTATGTTCACTTTTATATTTACACACGCTCTATCTCTGATATTGAGCACTTTATCCTATAAATATAGCACACCTTAAGACTATATTTCTTTATATATATATATATATATATATATATATATATAGAGATATATATATATATATATATATATATATATATATGCGAGATATATATATATATATATATATATATATATATATATATATATATATATATATATATATATATAGAGATGAGATATATATATATATATATATATATATATATATGAGATGGGGAGATATATATATATATATATATATATATATATATTAGAGATGATGAGATGATATATATATATATATATATATATATATGATAAGATGGGGAGATATATATATATATATATATATATATATATTTATTAAAAGACATTTTATTTATGTTTAACGTTGAATTTTTATAGATATTTTATTTAAGCAAATGCTCTATTTATGATAAACAGTATTAAATAAACATTTACCGGCCTAATATATATATATTCGTTCATAGACGAGGATTCGAACCTGCATCCTATATTGGAACCGATATATATATATATATATATATTTACTGTTATAAACTGATGAATCTCGTATATTCATATATATATATAAACAAATGACGTCATATGTTAAAAATGGAACGTCCGACAATTTGGGGATGTTTAACGTTGTTATATATATATATATATATATATATGTCGAGTCAATTTTCGAAAATATTCGTTCATAGACAGGTTCAGAACCTGCATCCTATATCTTCCATGACATTCAGTGGTCTGGCGTATATATATTTATTTATTAAATACATTTTTTTATTTATAAAATTTTATTTTAAATATTCATGGGGAATGTTATTTCAACAAAATATATATATATGAGCATTTACTTAAATACTTGTATCTATAAAATATATATATAAACATAAATAAAATGTCTTTATAAAAATAACATAAATAATATATGTCGGACCTATTTCTTAACATATGACGTCATTTGTTTACATTCGATACGCCAGAGCAGTTATGAATGTCTGAGATTCATGGAAGATTGTATAACAGTAAATTCGACCTTGTCTACCATATATATATATGCGTATATGGCGGTTCCGTCAGGATGCAGGTTCGAATCCTGTCTATATATATTTTCTATGAAAATTTCTTTACATTCAGGCCGGTAAATGTTATTTAATACTGTTTATCATAAACAGAGCATTTGCTTAAATACTTGTATCTATAAAAATATAAATAAAAATAAATAAATTGTCGGACCTCGGCCCATTTCTTAACATATATATATATATATGGGGGAGATATATATATATATATATATATATATATATGCGAGAGATGGGGAGATATATATATATATATATATATAGATGGGAGATATATATATATATATATATATATATCAGAGATGGGGAGATATATATATATATATGCGAGAGATGGGAGATATATATATATATATATATATATGGGGAGATATATATATATATATGCGAGAGATATATATATATATATATATATATATATATATATATATATATATATATATATATATATATATACGAGATGGGGAGATATATATATATATATATATATATATATATATATATATATATATATATATATATATATATATATATATATATATATGATATATATATATATATATATATATATATATGCGAGAGATGGGGAGATATATATATATATATATATATACGATATATATATATATATATATATATATATATGAGATATATATATATATATATATATATAGAGATGGGAGATATATATATATATATATATATATGCGAGAGATGGGAGATATATATATATATATATATATATATGCGAGAGATGGGGAGATATATATATATATATATATATATATATATATATATATATATATATATATGCGAGATGGGGAGATATATATATATATATATATATTACTAGCAGTGTTGCCGGGGATATAACAGTAAGAGATAGATCAAGTATCCACCATCATAAAGACTGAAAAATAAAATTGACAAAGATGATTGTTTAAGGTTGACGGACACACATGTCTTAATTAGTTTTTTTTTTTTTTTTTTACGAATTGGTCAAACCCAAACAAAAATATTGTTTACATTCGTTATGAGTCTATCGATTGATGAATAGAATTTTATTATAAACAATTGTCTTGTAAATGAAATTTTTAAAGCATTCTGAATGTAAAAATAAAGAAATAAAGAAACAAAATGTGCAAGACAATAAGAAACACTACCTGCCAAAAAAAAAGTGAAGTTTTGTTGAAATCGGTTGAAAAATGTAGGTAGCCTTTCTCTGTAATCTTTTAAAATTTATGATTTTTACTTATTGAATGCAGTAAAAAAAAAAAAAAAATGCATATTTTGCTTGTGGTGATTCATAATTAGAATTCTGATTTGAACATATTTTCCACTCGTTGTTTCTAATACAAAAAATATTAACTTTATTTGGGTTTATTAATTTAAGTACTGTGTTCTTTCCTTAATAATTATCATCTTCGAAATATTGTTGTTTTTTGTCTATCAGATTTCTTATGTCGGCATTTTTAAATTATTTGTTAATACTTTCTTTTAAATATTGAGTTTTCATATAGAACCAATGCCATATTGATCTGCCTTGTAACAAATTGCAAAGGGAATTGTAAAAACGGCCCTGAAGTACGTGGAATTATCTTTCCCTAAAGATAAAGAATTATCCGATTTTTCGATTTGTACAATCAGTAGAGATTGTTAGATTATTGTTTATGTTGATGGACACGCATGTCTTAGTTTTTTTTTTTTTTTACGAATTGGTCAAAGCCAAACTCAAACAAAAACATTGTTTTCAATCGTTATGAGTCCTACGATTGAATAGAATTAGAATTTTATTATAAACAATTGTCTTGTAAATGGAATTTTTAAAGCATTCTGAATGTAAATAAAGAAAAAAGTGTGCAAGACAATAAGAAACATTACCTGCCAAAAAAGAAAGTGGATGTTTGTTTTATCGGCTGAAAAATGTAAGAAATCCGATCCCATATATTTTTTCACCCGATCTGAGTTGTCCCCCTTTCATTCTCACGATGTGTCTTAATTGTGTTTTCAAATTGATTTTCTGAAAAAAAAAACAATTGTGTTTTTCCCATTTTCGGCGCCGTTAGAACCACCACAAGGTAATTTTATGTAGTCCTGTGAAGTTTTGTTGAAATCGGCTAAAAAATGTAGGAAATCCGATTCAATATATAAACGTTACAGACACACACACACAATCTGCGTTTTATAATAAGTAAGATAATCTATATATCTTCTGTAGAACATGTTCCTTTAGGAAATGGTGGTCGTGACTATCCACAATTTCCTAAATTTTGTAGAAGTCTTTGCTATTCACTGTTGTAGTTTACCAGGTATAGGTTTATGCTGGTTGTATTTTTTTTATGGACAAAGTTTTATTAGTTGGGTAACTTGATGCAATTTTGGATTTTACATTTCATATTCAAAAATACATCTATTGTTTAAGTGTCATGGTTTTACAGAGCTTCACTTTCTCAGCACATAAAAATAGATATATTAAATATTTTATATGTATCATTATTTTATACACATTGTAAATATTTTATATCCATTTAAATGCCACCTACTGTAGTGAAAGATATTTTATTCAATATAAATTGTTCTCTTGTATTTTTAGTTTTTATTTGCATATTGTCATATATTGATAGTTCTATTTTGGTTGTCTGGGAAGAGACTGATTTTTTTTTTTTTTTTACAGCTTATCAACCTTTCTGCAGGTTATTTAAAACCAGAAAGTATTTTTAGAGATAATAATCATTTACTAATACAAGTTCTACTAATTAACCCAGAGAGAGGAGTTAGATTGATACCTTTCCCAAGGATATTTGTGCTTAAGGGAATATAATAATGTATTGCTGGTAATAATATTTTTTTTTTTATTCAAAAAATGTATTGCTGGTAGGTTTTATTTTTGTTTTGTTTTTTTCAAAAATGTACTGCTGGTAATTTTTTTTTTCTTATGTTCAGAAATGTATTGCTGGTAATATTTTTTCAAAAATAGTATTGCTGGTAATAATTTTTTTTACAAATTTTATAATTTTATCTTGTGTTTTTTTTCTTTTTTTTTTAAACACATTTTGACCCCAATTTGGGGGTTTAATTATCTGCCCATAGCTGAGACCCTAACAGGTGCTACAATCCCAGGTCATGGTGGACCTGGGGACACCAGCAATTAAGAGGTGGTTCCACGCTCTGCAAAACCTCCTGATCAGAAGCCTTGCTGTTGAATGTAGTTTATCACCTTACCCAAGATGCAGACGTAGTTTATCGTCTTACCCAGGGTACTGACTGGAATAGTTTCAGACATGAGAAAAATTAGACATAAGAGAAATCTTATTGGGAAAATAGGCATTATAAGATTTCTCAAATATTCAGGTAGATGGAAATAAATATACTGTGTAATAAATAAACAGAACATCTACTCAGATATGGTTATTCAGTAAAAAATAATTTTTAAGCAATAAATTAAAATAGGTTGGATTAATAAATGAAAAAAATATTTGTAATAAGTAAGATGTTTTAAAACATTTTATAATAAATGATAAATCTAAGGTCCGTGTTTATCAGCATATTAATTCCTTATTCATTATTTAATGTTAAAATTTAATTTTCTTGGGAGCATTAGTAATTTTCTTTACAAAAATATATTGCTGGTTATTTTTTTAATTGCTGATATTTTCACTATAAAAATGTATTTTTATATTTCCATAATGCTTGATTCCAGTTTGGGGGTTAACTATTTGCCCATAGCTAGAACCCTAACAGGTGCTACCACGCAAAGTAAGAGTGTACTCAGGAACAAGAGTAATTAAGAAGTGGTCCCACACTCCTCAAAACCTCTCCTGATCAGAGGCCTTACTAGCATATGTAGTTTGTCATACCCAGGATGAAAATCTAAGGTATTTACTTGAATAATTAAACAATATCTCCTAGTGAATTATACCTTTCACGGCTTTTTTATCTTTTTAATAATTAATGATTTACTTTTGTTTAGACCAGGATGAGTACTTATATTTTTCAAATATTCTTTAAAGAATATTAAAAAATAAATAAAAAAATAAAGAAATAAAAAAAAAAATAAAAAAAAAATTAAAAATAAAAAAAAATAACATAAGCACTCATTCTGTCACATGCAATGTTTATGATAAATATACAAATATATTTTATATTTTTTAGTCTCCAGTAATGAATAATTTTCGTGACAATGATTGACATTTAAAGAAATAACATTTTTAATAAGAAAAATTTGGTAAGCAAATTACTTTATTTTCAAAATACAAAAAACATCTTATAGACTATACACACGTGAAAAAGAGTTTTACATGGAAGACAAGTGCAAAAATATTTCCATGGTTTGCATGCAGACATGAGAAATCAATGAACGATTTATGATATTAGTTTAATTTTTTAAAAATAAAATCCTTATTTAAATAATCTACTTCTTGGACATGTTTTAAAATTGTGTTGTCATAATCTTATGTAAAATAAAGCATTTTATAATCAATATTAGGAATATTTCAGTTAATTCACCCCAAACATGACAATAATGCTAGTAAGATGCAAGGGACTGCTGGAAGCAAAAGAGAAAGAAAACTTTAGAATGAAGTGGAAACCCAGTCCTAAACAGGAAACAAAGGATAAACCTCTCCTTCTGTTCAAAAGACCAAGGAGTGTGAATAGCAGTTGAAGATTATAGTTTTTTTTTTTTTTAAATTCTCATACTGAATATTGCAATTACCTAAAATTGCATGAGTGACATTATATTTATGTATGTAAGATGGAATTCATGAAAACTAATTTTAAAAACATCCAATAAGCTATGTATATTGAAAAAAAGTTTGAACAAAGTAACTATAAACAATTTTTTTTTCTATCCTCTGCCAGCCGCAATGATAGAGAAAGCATTACTGCGAACCATTGCCAGTGAGACATGCTGCAAGAGCCACTCCATTTCATGTGGCTCGTCCCTTAATCGAGACGCATTTGCACCAATACTCCAAAGGAATGCCATTGAACGAGGGCCAAATAACCCCTGAAGTCTCCACTGCCACAGGAGTAAAAAGAGAGAGAGAGAGAGTGTGTGTGTGAGTGGGAAAGAGAGAGAGCGTGAGTTGACAAGTTTTGTAGAAAATATATCTTCTCCGACAGGAACCAAACCAGTGTTTCTATGCAGAAACCGTCATTTAGCTACAGAGAAGAATCTAGTTATCAAAGTCCAAATTACTGTTTATAAACACACAATCTTCAACAATTTTTCTTGATCGTTCATTTCTGCTTACAAAACATATCTTAATGTAAACATATAATGAAATGGATTAAGTCTGATAATTATTTAATATATTTTCTGTTTACAGATATACAGATCAAATGACAGTTTCTTTATAGGAATACAGGTTCAATTCCTTTTGGAGAACATTTTCAACAAAATTGTGAACATTCAGGCTAGTAATTAATATTGTTTAATTAAAAACAGAGCATTTATTTAAATTGTATCTATAAAAATAATGTCTAAAACATTTTGGTTGTTGTTTATAGATAATTTGTTTCACTAATTTCATTCTGTTTTCTGCCTTGAAAAAGTCCACATTGGATGAAACTCATGAATTAAAACTACAATTTTCCTCTCTCTCTCTCTCTCTCTATATATATATATATATAAATAAGATTACAACATATTGCACATATAGTGCAGGTGTTAATGAAAGTGCTCAATGTAATGAAACAGCATACTTTCATACATGACAATCTTTGTGTGCGGAGTTCAAAATCACCATTTTATGGTTTGAATCAAAATATATCTGGTTATCACAATGCTAATGTGGTGATACTTAATGTTATAGATTTTTAATATTCAACCTTAAAGATAGTAAAGTTAGCAAAAATAAGTGGGGGAAAAAAGGAGTGAAGAAAATTAAATTTTAAACTTAAAAATGATAAAATTGGAAAAATAAAATGGAGAAAAAATAATAGTCAAGAGTGGGTAATTATAAAATAACAGTAAAAAGAAGTGATATATAATATGCTGGAAAAATAGAAAAATGTAGGAAAAAGGTAGAAAAGAATAGATAAAGGTTTTAAGAGGTAATCTGGTGTAGTGTATTTAAGGAGGTATTTATTTTTGTGCCTACAAGTAATTATTAATTCATTCCTCTAGTTCAGTAATTTAGGGTTGTCTAAGGTTTTTAGAATAAATAGTTTTTCATCTGAACAAAAATAATCGTCACCTTTCCCATTAAAAGTCTTGGCCCTAAAAACAATTTCCCATTTAATAGATGGTGAAAGCCCTATCTTTCAGTTGCTAGAAATATTTAAAGAGAGCAGTACTATGCTTATAATTTACGTTTTTAAGTTAATTTTGTGATGGTAAAAATGCAATTTCCTATGGGTTTCTGTGGAACCAAAATAGAATTTAACACCATTACCAGAATTTATGTTCACTTGGTATATAATGTTGGTCATACATTGGCTGTTATCATATGTTTTCAGCATTTGCATTTACTCTGAGATATTAGTGTAATTATATTTGAGAAAATGTTTAATATAAAATTGTTATGGTGGGAGATGGCTGCATTTATGTGATTAACACATGAATAGATAATTTTAAAATTGTTCAGGTTAAAGAGCTGTTCAACTGTTGGTGAATTGTTGAAGTAATTTTTCTGTATTTAAAAAAAAAACAAATTTATCTATGATCTATTCTAAATATTGAGCACTATAGTAAAAATCTGTTCATTATAATTTAAATCTTAATCAATGTAGATACCCACCTTCATCTTTTAGACATAAAACACAGAGAATGTTTTTTTTTTTTTAAAAAAAAAAAAATTTTTATTCATCGTCAAACATTTACATAAACATTTCTATCCCCTTTGTAACTTTGCTTATCAAATTGTCACACCTATTTCTGGTTTACTCAGGCATAATCAATCCTTTCTCTTGTGATCTTTCATGATCTTTTGGACATATTGACGAACACTCTCAGAAAATTTGCCATTCACTCTATTTTCTCTTTATCCCAGTAACTTACTCATTCTTTCACCTTTTCTCTCTTTTTCAATTTCTCTCATCTTAGTTTTGTTACTTTTTTCTTTCTTCCCTTTTCATTGTTCTGTTTATCTTGTTTTCCAATATTTTCAAAAACATACGTATCACATTTTACTCACTCTTACTTTCACTCTTTTCTCGTTCATTTACATTCTTTTTCTTTGAAATTCTCTTATTTAAATCCAGCATATATTTCATAACAATATTTCATATACCTGAATAAATTTAGTATTTTACACATTAATGTGGACTCCTTTGCATCCTATAACCTTTATGAGTCTTTCAACCATTGATTTTCTTAACTTTTCTATTCTTTCAATGTTAACATTACTTGCAGTTTTTATTGCTTCCCAGGGATGATCTTTACTTGAATATGGTTTTCAATTCTCATATTGATGTTGAACAAGTTTTTTTTATTTGTTTAATATCCAATGAGTTCATAAATCATTCAATTAATCTGGTTTCTTTGAAAGCTTTTTGTTGTCAACGTGGACAATAGTTACTAATGTACACTATAAAAGAGAATTGCCTTGCATAAATATATTAAGGCTTTTTGGTTGTGGCCTGTTCCACTAAAAACTATCATGCAAAAACTTATAAAACTGCCTTTATCTACATAGCACCACCTATGGAAAGTTCTATAATTTTACTATTGATGATACTAACCTCAAACACTACCTCCATCATGTTATCTTCTAAGTTGTGTTGGTTGATTATTTCTTTGAAGAACCCAATCTGTAGCCAAAACCATCAGGTTCATCCAATATAACTCTAGAGTCAACATTAAAATTACTAATGAGAAATCAGTTTTCATGTATTTCTTAAAGACATTTCTCTTTTCTGATATATTTAAGAACATGCTCATCATATTTCACTCATTCTTACTCTTTTCTCATTCCTTTATGTTGTCTCTCTTTCCTTCAAATTCTCTCGTTTAATTTTTCTTACTCAAGCATAAAGAAAATATTATTTACAAACAACTTATAATATTCTCCATTTCTGCATTATTTTTCAATTTTCTTCATTCAATCAGAGTCTTTACTCTTAACCCAGATCATGTAAAAACCCCTAAAGTCAATAACAAGAGGACATGTTTGTAAAGTATTGTTTATATACCTTAATACATACAGAAACCAAATCAGTCTTTCTTTGAATTCCTCAAATTTGTAAGATTCCTCAAACACACACAATTCTATTTTTAGATAAAAATACGTAATCGTTTCTTATGACCAACTATTGATCAGCAACTTTAAAACCCTAAGATACTTATCTAAACAGAAAGTCATCCTGGCTTGAAGTCATCTATCAAATTAATCTACCATCATTTTCTCCAACACATAACCTCATCCATCCCACAAAGACATGCTTTTCTTCACGCCATGCCATTTATTAAGCCTAAACATCAGCTAACTTACAAGTATCTAATTTTACCCAAACTTCAAGAATCTCTAACCTGATTATTTTGCAGCACAATTTGAAAATCAAAAGAAAATTGTTTTATCTCTATGTGCTATATCCTTTCAAAATTTGGGTGATTATGGTCCTCCATAGCTTCCTTTATTATGCTGTTTTCATCAATATTTTTCCCTTGACTTTATATATAAATACCTCTGTTCATTATTGAGTGGACCACCACTACTTTCCTTTTGAGTGTTACTCATTCATGGCCTTGTGTCTGATTTAAGTAAGAGTTACCTCTCTATGAGGTAGTAGTTAGTGACCTGGTCTAGCAGAGCTAGACAACATTTTTTATATGGAGTTCTACTCAGTATAAGGCTCAAGAAACACTCAAAGTATAGTGTCGCTGTTAAATTGGCTGTTTGGTTGGGTTCTATGGCATATCAACCACTGTTGGTCATTTAATGCCAAGTTTATATATATATATATATATATATATATATATATATATATATATACCTATATATATTAAATATATAGTACTATTAAACATATAGCTGGCAACGTTATTTTTCCAGAAACGTATAGCTGGCAACGTTATTTTTTTTTCAAAAACGTAGTGAGGTTTAGGAATTTGTTTTATTAACTTGTTAAATTTAATACCATTAATGGTCTCATGTGGTGGAATATAGATAGAACAGATATTTACTGTTTTTTGCAATGTTGTTTTGACAGCAATTATTTGACTGTCTATGGTTATTTGATGTTGAATTATGCTGTTAAATTGAATATAGTGAATGAGATATATGAGTGAAAGAGGAGGTGGTAGTAAGTGAAGATGAGGAGGATAGATAATGATTGACTCTTAACAGGGAAGCATCCACACAACAATTAGTTCCATAAAATAGCAATTTTCAGAAAAATGCTGTCTGAGAGAAACATTCTCTTTTCATTTGGAGTGTGGAGGAAATGAGTGTGACAACTTCATGAGTGTAGCATGACATTTCCGAGAAGTAAATGTTTGAACTGGTGTCACTAAAGAATGGCAATGAGTGATCCCCACTAGATACTCCACACTTGTATCTTTGTACCAGACTAAACTTAGCTTAGTTACCATCACACAGACAAACAGTCAATTTCACCTGATTGGTGTAGATAGAATATTATGGGTAATCTGCAAGAGCAAATGAAAAAATAGCAAAGAAATAGAAGAGATCCATAGTAAAATAACAGCCATCACTAGTGTCAAGTGATCATCAGTTCTATGATCAAGTGGAGTTGTAAGGTCACTGTGCAGCTGAGTACTTGACCAGCTTCCTCTATATCTCTGTTGTGAACCAATGTCTGAATCTCTGAAAAATGTAGTCCACTCAGTGATGTTGTCAGCCTGAGTTTCTGATTTTCCTTTGTCTACCTCTTTTTCTTTTGCCTAAGAAGATGGTAGTGGAAAGATTGTTGACTCTTTACACATGTTCATAACATTTCAGCTTTCTCTTCATGATCGAGGCCAAGGGGTTTCCAACGGATGATCGAGGCCATGGAGGGTCTTCCAGATGTGAACTATGAATTGAAGCACACAGATTCAAGCAAGTAGAAAAATTTAAATATCTAGGTAGTGTTTTAACAGAGGGTGGAAAATGTTATAGAGAAAGATGCCTTCCAAAAGTTAAGCAAAGTTACATTTTATATATATATATATATATATATATCAGTTCTCCTATATGGCAGTGAACACTGAACAATCTCCGCACAGATGAAGAATGTTGAAGCAACAAAAATTTAGTTCTACAGCAAGGTACTGAGAATACAAGGGACTGAACATATGAGCAATGAAGTTTTAGAGAAAAATGGAAAAAAAAAGGGCACTTAGAATAAGAGATAATTGTAATTTCTAAGGCACATAATGAAGAAAGAAAGCTTGGAGAATTTACCACTCACATGACATACTGAAGGCAGGAAAGACAAAAGAAAGTCACAAGTCACTTGCCTAACAAATGGTTGGTAGAACATCTACTATGAGGGATAACAAAAAGTCAAAACTTACTTAGAGATAAAAAAGAAGTTGTGGAGAGCCATGATTGAAAGGACACAGCACATAGAATACAAGCAATATAACAGGTTTGGTGGAGGGTGTCAGGTTTTATTATGCAAAGCACAGCCCAAGAATTATATTTAAATAAATTCATATTTATAAATAAATCCAGCATATATTAGGAATATATCTTACTTATTATAAAACGCAGATTGTGTGTGTGTGTGTGTGTGTGTGCCTGTATGTTTATATATTGGATCGGATTTCCTACATTTTTCAACCGATTTCAACAAAACTTCACAGGACGATGTAAAATTACCTTGAGGTGGTTCTGACAGCGCCCAAAATTGGAAAAACACAATTATTTTTGCACAAAATCAATTTGAAAACACGATTAAGAGGCATCACTGTCGTCAGAATGAAAGGGGGACAACTCATATCGAGTTATACTTATTATAAAACCCAGGTTGTGTGTGTGTGTGTGTTCGTTTATATATGGGATTGGATTTCCTACATTTTCAACCAATTTCAACAAAACTTCACTTTTTTTTTGGCAGGTAGTGTTTCTTATTGTCTTGCACACTTTTTTCTTTTTATTTTTACATTCAGAATGCTTTAAAATTCCATTTACAAGACAATTGTTTATAATAAAATTCTATTCAATCAGTAGACTCATAACAATTGAAAACAATGTTTTTGTTTGAGTTTGGGTTTGACCAATTCGTAAAAAAAAAAAAAAAAAAATTAAGACATGCGTGTCCATCAACCTTAAACAATAATTTTTGTCAATTTTATTTTTCAGTCTTTATTATGGTCGATACTTGATCTATCTCTTACTGTTACATCTCCGGGCAACGCCGGGCTCTACTGCTAGTATTTGATAAAAAACAATATTTCATATACCTGAATAAATTTAGTATTTTACATGTTAATGTGAACTCTTGTATTCTCTTGTGATTTGATAACTTTTCAATTCTTTCAACATTAACATTACTTGCAACAGTTTTTATTGCTTCCCAGAGATCTTTGCTTGAATATTGTTCTCAATTCTCATACTGATGATTAACCACAAGTTTTTTTGTTTTTAATTTGTCTAATATCCAAAGAGTTTAAAAATCATTCAATTAATCTGATTTCTTTGAAAGCTTTTTGTTGGCAATATGGGCAATAGTCACTAATATAAACTATAAAAGAGAATTGCCTTGCATAAATATGTTAAGGCTTTTTGGTTGTGGCCTGTTTCACTAAAAACTATCTTATCCAAAAACTTATAAAATTCTGCCTTTATCTACATAGCACCACCACCTTTGGAAAGGTTCTATAATTTTCCTATTGATAATACTAGCCTCAAACAAGACTTTACATCCCTTGTGATGTCTAAGTTGTGTTGGTTGGTTATTTCCATGAAGAACCTAATTTGTAGTCAAAACCATCAAGTTCATCCAATATAACTCAACAGTCATTAAAGTTACTGATGAGAAATCAGTTTTCATGTACTTCTTCGAATAAGACATTTCTCTTTGTAAAGATTACTTAAAAGTGGTAATTTGCTTGCTTTCATGTTTTCCAGCAATTCTTTTTCTATTTAAAGTGGCAACAACAGCTCCAAATATTTTGTTGCTGTTCAAATCCACTTTATTTACCTATTACTAATATTCTTATGGTCATTTTTATCTTTTGTCCTAATTTTCAATATTTTTGTTGTTATTCACACTACCTGTATTCTATTTTCCTCATCATTGTTATCCCTTTGGTGATAACAACAACAAAGATGAAGACAACAGACTGTATATAAATAGTCTAAATGATAACTCCTCCTCCCAGAAATTCAGAAAAAAATTGTTATTGTCCAACATTTTTTTTGCAATTTCCAATGTTGTTCCCATCAAGCAATAATGTTACAATATTTTATTTTTCTGGAGTTTATATCTATCAATAATTTCATTACATATTGCATCAAAACCTCACTCCACCAATTAAGATATTGTAAATAATTCTAATAAAACACAGATATAAACTGAAATTTTTATATATAATTAAACCTAAAGAGCTAGAAAAACCTACCACGGTTTCACCTATGCAGATCGTCGATGAACACTGTTTCTTGGTAGGTTCTTCTTGCTCTTTAGGTTTAATTAGGTTTGCTCTACTTAGAGTATTGAGCACTTTAGTTATTTTACTTAGTCATATTGGGTTTTTTTTCTTTGGACTCTGAACTTGCATGCTAGACAATTGTCTTCGGCTGACATACGGGTTCTCTGTTCTTTATTTTTTTGTACATTTCCCCCCACCCCTTTGGGTATTGGTTTGTTTATTTACATATCAAAGTGCCCAGGGTTTTCTGGACAAGTATAATTTCCTGTATTTATAAGATTATTACTATATATATCATTGATATTATTTGCATCATTGATATGCAGACTGTTGTCCTCACCTTTGTTGTTGTTGCTGCTGCTATCACAATATTTTGGCTGTTGTGCTCACCAACCTTTCTCAAGTGCATGTTGATCTGGGTAACTTATGGGACAAGAACCTAGTGGATTAAAGCAGTGGTTAGTGAATCTGGTGACATTGTAATTGTGAGTTCAATACATGGGCTGGGCAATGTGTTCTTGGACACAGTAAAAACAGGGAAAGCAATACTAAATAAATTGATGAGATATTTCTAGATATGGGTAGTGGAATTAGAACAATCTACCCCCATAGATTAATGAAGGGGTCAGTTTGAAATTCCCTGTAGGTTACTACTGTATCTCAAGTTTTAAAGGAAATAACTAAAAAAGGCAAACTCATAGGTAAGTAATAAAATAGGTTTACTATACTTAGCAGTTGACCCAACTCTGCTCAACTTGTTTAACTCCACTTATTTATATAAACGGATGATTCCATTCATTTATGTCAGTTACCCAGATCAACATACACCTCATGAAGGCCAGAGGACACAACAACTGAAACTTTATGATACCAAGAAAGATGAGAACAATAATCCATCCACATATAAATAATGATAATTCTTCATCCCAGAAATTCAGACTAAAATTTATGATTTTATATATCTCAAATATTAAATATGTGGTGCAGTTCAATTTATATTACAATGAATCATTCATACAATATTAAATTAGTAAAGTTAATGATATAAAATGGCAAAATCCCTTTGCAAACTAAATTTTCATCTTGGATGCTACCTAAATTTTACCAAAAACAAAATAATTTTCATGCCTGATGATCACTGGACATACAGTCAAAAGTACTTGTGTATTTAAGGAAGACCTAATACAGTTTATAATTTTAAAAACAAGGATCATAAGATTCATCGAGTGATTAGTGGGTTAATGCATCTTTAAAATTTTGTTAGTGAAGGGATTTTGCCATTTTATATCATTAACTTTACTAATTTACTTTTTGTATGGAGGATTCATTGTTTTTTATATATATATATATATATATATATATATACACACACACACACACACTGAAATTTTAACATCACTTGGTTAATGCCAATTTTATTGTGAAGATGTTGGATTGTACATCCAAATCTCTGTTCCTCTGGCCTGACATCATTTGATTTTTACCTCTTCAGTCTCATGACATTTTATTTGAAAAGCAGGCAATTCCAATATAATGAAACACTGATTAATGAGAAACATTCCTGACTGCAGTCCCAAGCCTGTAAAGTTCTAGAAAAAAAGATCTCAACATGTTGATCTAATGATGGGAGAAGAGAGTAATTGGATGGAAGCTACATGAAGAAGAATTAAACAACGTATCAATTTTTGTCTCATTATCGACTGGAAATAGATCAGGACAAATCTTTAATGATCGTCCCTCTTGCCAAGAAGGCAAAAACCTTTTACAACTGTAAAATCAAGGGGGCAATAACTGCTTCCCTTCTATGCATTTATGCAACCATTAGTCTTTTATAATTAGAAGAGTCAGTTCAATTCTCATCCTCAAGAACATTTTTTTTTAACAAGATCTCACACAACTATATATTTTAAAGAGAAGCCACACACATTTTTAGTTATAATCTGGATTTTTTAAATATATATATATTATACTTTATTTTCCATGTGTTTCAGGTCTCGTTTTGTGCTCTCATCAGCTGAAGAATGGTTATTTCCACATTATTTAAAGGAATTAATTTTTACCTTGTTTTCTCATGTTTAACCATTGTCCTGTGTGTAGCAATAATCCAGATTCTTCTTTGACTTGGAGAAAATGTTCTGCTTAACAGGCAGTAAAACAATTCGGATTGGTCAGAGAAAGGGCAAAAGGAAGGAGGTCTTTGTTCTTATCTTTCTCCATTTTTGTATATTGTGTGTGCATATTCTTGCTAGTATGTATTATATATATATATATATATATATATATATATATATATATATATATAGAGAGAGAGAGAGATCAGATCACAGGAAGAGACTGCACACAAAGTTTTGAGATTAAAAAAATTAATTTCAACAAGCAAATTAGTACCAATCAAGACACTAGTTTTATTGTGTGCCTGTTTCAGACTTTTCTTACAAGCAGACTTTTCTTACAAGCAAGACATTTTTTCATATTAACATCCAAAGAACTTTATTACAATATGCACTCTCTACAAAAGGAACTTTCTTTAAGGATTCTCAGCTACACTTGTGGAGCGAAGATGGGAATAAACAGCAAGACAGTCGAACATCAAATGACAAAAATATAGTTTCTGAGTCAGAAGATTCATGCATCCTTCTGGTTAATAAAATTTTTGAAAATAAATATTCAGTATTTTTCAACTAATGTGTCAAGTTTCCACCAACAATAAAAATCTGTTTCATGATCCTTTGAAGAATATATATATATATATATATATATATATATATATATATATATATATATGTGTGTGTGTATATATATATATTATATAAAAGCAAAATCATCAAACCAGACAAGCTAGTAGAGAGACATACATGTGACATCCATTCATGATGTAGTTTCAAGGAGATTCCCTTTCTCACTCATCAAGCCACATGACACTCACCTGTCTCACATTAATGTAACTGATAGTTGTGATTTTTTTTTTGTAAACATGCATGAACATGCTATGTTATAATGAATATATGAGGAGCAAACAACCGACACTAAATAAGGTTAGTTATGAGTATAGGAACAATGTTTTAAAATGTTTATAATAGCAATGTTTTTTAAAAAGGTCTGAACAAAATCAAATAGATTACAATCATACAGATTAAGTTACCTCCCTTAGATGAAAAACATGAAAAATGTTTATAGCTAGAACAGTTAATTTTAAAACAATTACAACAGAGTGCATTCATGTGTGTTTACAAAAAAAAGATCACAACTCTTCATTTACATTAATTTTTTGTCTTACCAATTCAACCCTGAAGATCTTGGATGAAACTGAAAGTACTTAGAAAAATTAAAATTAAAAAAAAAAAAAAAACTATGGCTCCTTTCTTAATGAATTTAAGATCAGCATTAAGAAGTCAATAAGAGAATTCAAGAGGATCACAATGAAAATAGACATATGTCAAAATTATTTAACTAAACATGTTTGAATGAAGATATGCTGCCTAAAGAATTTAATTCCTATATTGTAAAATAATTTAATAATTTAGCTCTCAGAAAAACTTCTGTAATGCCCATTTGTAGGAAAGACTTTCTAGATCACAGATACAATAATCGTAACACCTTTAAAAAATACTCAGTCAGACACCACCAATTCCCATATATATATATTTCCTTTATCCATCACATGATGTAATTATTCAAGTTGTGGTCAAGTATGCTTGCTCTCTGGTGATCAGTGTTCAAACCCAAGTGTTAGCAGTGGCACTTTATTCCTATATGACAAAAACTGTGCAAAATTAAACACATGAAATGAAGGTAACTTGATTGTTTATATTATGCTGTTGTTGTACCTAGCAGTTTTAGTGGAGATGTAAAATTTAATATTTCCCCTGGATCAGAAGTTTGACATCATAAATTTTAGAGAAAACAGTAGGAAAGCTTCCTCATTTCATATTTGGGTGTTAAAATATTTCTTTCTATATAAGAAATAAATAGGAGTCTCCTGGGATTTGTCAGCTCCAATTGTCTTATTACCAAAATCAAATCATCTTAAAAATATCTGATAATTAAAATAACCAATAAATTTACCAGCACCTTCAACCATTGAACCAGAAAACGTGTTTATCTTTTGCAACAAACTGTATTCCGCTTAATTCAAAATAAGTGAATAAATAAATAAATTTTAAAACAATTCTATCTGCCTGCTCCTTCAGGTTTTCTTTTTTTTAACAGGGAGAATTGCATACAATATTTCTCTTATCTTGCCAAAAATTTTAAAAAGTCGGCATAAACTTGAAAAAATAAATTTGTGTAAAACAGTTTTAGAGAAAAATGAAGATTTCAGGCATTTGTTTTTTTTTGTAGTCTTCTTTTGTAAATGGCAAAATGGCAGTTTCTGTTTTTTTTTTTTTTTTTTAGGGGCTAAGTTAATTTGCTAAAAGCTCTTAAAGTTACAAAATTTATTAAAAATAAATTTTGCTTTAAAATTTTCTGTTGTCCTAAATGTTCAGTTTTTCTTTTTTATTTCAAAGTGAAACTAAAATCATCGTTGTTACCATACTTATCACAGGGACAAAAGTAACAAAATAATCAATTAATAAACGATATCCCCTATCAACCAAAGTATTATACCTGAAGAAAACAAGGTACTTAGCTGAAACATTGTCTAACATATATAATAACCAAAGATGAGAAATATTTCCAATAAAAAGCAGAGTATCTGTGGGAAAAATTAAATAAAATTGTTGTTAAAAAATAATGAGTAATAAAAAAAGAAACAAAAAAAAACAAAGAAATACATTTTCCCATGATGCTAAGTATAAAGGAAGCAGAAATATGGTTTCATCAAACATTGTTAGGTGGCATTGTTGAAGACTATAAAAGAGCAAATATTTCCTGTCTCACTCTTTCTCTAAGATGTAGCACTACATGATAATTACATTTCTGATGAGAAACAGTTTCTCCTCGTTCACTGACAACTGAACTCATGTCCCACTTTCCAAAGCATGATACATACACGTCTTCTAAAACCTCAACCTATGGAATAGGTCAAGCTTTCTCTTTGGTTTTTCCAACCCAGCACAAGGCAGACTTGAGCACAACCATTCTAACGATGTTTATACTGACTTACCCTAACTTCTGGACCAAGAAAAAGAAAACAGACATCCAATAACCATGTTTAAACATTTCAACAGTAAATTAAGTAGAAATTTTCCTTTGATTGTTCCAACACTGCACAAGGCTGACTTAAGCTCAACCATGAATAAAATACTTGTACTCACCTACACTAAATTCTGGATCAGAAAGAGAATGGACATAACCAAGAGACATTAATAACTGCTTCACTACAGTAACCATAAAAAGAAACATCCTTAGTAGAAACTCAAAATTTTGTATGCTTCTTGGTTTATCATATGTGAATGTACACACAAACTACACACAAACATGCAACCTATAAAGATTCATATATGATTTCCCATCAGAAAAGATTTAATGAAAACTTATTCAGATTGTTGTATTATAGTTATAGTACTAGTTCAGTCCCTACTGCTTTCCTAATAGCAAGATAATTAAATTTAAAATATAAAGTTTTAGTCCATTTAACATACATTTATTATTACCTGTCTATATCTCCGAGATGAGGTATTACTATTATCATTACTTACATTTACAGTATTCGGACTGTTATCCTCATTTTCATTGCCACATTTACAATGTTTCGATCATTATATGTTCCATCCCTCTCCTGGAAGATGTATGACATGTGGAACTAGTATAATCTACCCCAGTGGATGAAATAAAGGGTTCAGTTCAAAATTTCAATCACCTGAAGAAGGCTGGAGCATACAATGGCCAAAACATTGAATATAGCAATGAAGATGAGAGTCCAAATAATGTAAATATTTATTATTACATTTCAGTACAGGGGAGTCATAAAACGGACTTTAAAGTGTTACATATTTTACCAGATCTAGACTCTTATATGGATGTCATACATGTTGTCCAAAAATGAATAAATTTTCTAGTATTTAAAATTTTCCTTTTAAATGTTAAAAAGATGTATTTTAAATCTCTAATCAAATAAGCGGTCAAGTCTAACAATGCAAAAAGTATATTTTTCTTTATATTTTAAGATTTTGGCCAAAAGTATATATATATATATATATATATATTAGTAATGATACAATATGGTAATCCATATGTAAGTTCCAGGATGATATAGATCCAGAGAGAGCTCTATGTCAAAAGACATAGCAAAATTATTATTAATTAAAGAATATCAAACACTTAAAATTCCATAGGTAATAAATTTTATTTCATGAGACCTCTGAAAAAGCATCTCTCAATCTTCAAGACCTATAAACAAATCACAAATGAAATGGAAAAAAACCCCAAAAAACACTGGGTTAAAATTAAGAGATATTGCTATCTTATTTAGAAAGTGGGAAAAGAGAGTGTGTTGACCTATTTTGATATACTGACCTCAGATTTAACATTAGTATCTCATTTGTGGAAGGTGGAAGGGCATAAACTGTAGTTAGTCCAGTGTGAATTGGAAACAATCCAGTCTGGTTCTGTCAATGGCCAAAATTCCAATGCTGATATATTTCATTCAACAAATTACTTGTAAATAATGTTAAAAGAGAACATTTTTAAAGCTTTCAAAATTAGCAAAAACATTTTCATAAGCTTTTTATATAATTAACCAAGAAATTTAAATTAAAATACCAATGAGATTTGAATTAAATGATTATTAATTATTCAGAGAAACATTTATTACATATTACAAATGTCATGGGCAATTTTGAAAAATTGTCTGCAAAGAAAGTTGAGCCAATGTGTTGTGCCAAAAAATTTTTCTCATCAAAGTCCATCTTGGACATTTACAAATCTACCATTTTTCAATGTATTGAATATTGTTGCCATATATGGTCTGGTGCTCTTATTGTGCATCTAAAGATTTGTGACAAAATCCAAAGAAGAGTCAGTTATCAATTCTGACCAGGCATCTCAACTTCAGTCACTTTCTTGCCAACATGATGTGGCTTCCCTCCGTCTTTTCTACAAATATTTACATGGCAACTGCTCTGACAAACTTTTTTCCCTGGTGCCACCAACTACATGAATTTAAGTGTGCTACTAGATTGGAGAATATGTCCCCACCTGTTTACTGTTGAAATAGCTAAATGCAACCGCCACTTCTACTTTGGTTTATTTTCTCACACTTCTCCATTAACTTGCTGCACTGATAAATACAATCTTCAAAAACTAAATGCAATATCAATCAGCATCTTCTGTCTTCTTGAATCCCATTCACTTTTTGGTCTTTCCTATTCTGTCTCCTCTTTTCACTCCCTGCATACTAGGGCTTGGGGTGAAATGATTAAAAAAAAATTTAAATGAAAGTAAAAATCTAATTGATTTCTTACAAAGAAATCTCAATTATTTTACTTTCAGTTAAAAATAAAAATATTTTTTAGCAAAAAAAAATAAATCAAATTTTAAATCCCATGTTTACACATAAATAATTATCCATCTTTCCATTTGGTTCAAATGATTTACTGCAACCCCCATGTTGGAAAGGGTCAGATGATTTAGAATAAGAAAATCTTACTTTTTCTTCCAACCTGTCAATTTGAGATACAGAGAACTTGTCTCTTATTCAATGCAGGTGACTTTGAAATTAAGACAATCCTTACTTTCACTTTCCAATATCCAAATTAATAAAAGGTCATGTATTTTTGTCTTAACCACTAGACAATATCTAAGTCTCTTGCAAAAATCCATATTATTATATTCTACTTTATCAAAGCAACAGAGACATAATAATGGACTCAAGTCTTGAACTTATTGATAACTCCAGTTTCAAACAATCAAATCTGATATCAGATTGAATGTAGTCAAAGCATTACTTATAATAGATGTTGCCTTAAACATGGTGGAAATAGCATGGTTATGAAATTTTTATTCCTTAGCATTTTTCCTGAAGTTTTGGGACTGTTCTACATAACATGAGCTTATCTTTGGAATTTGTGATTTGAATAATTATATCCTTAAGTGCTTTCAGATAATCACTGTTATCAATAAAAGAATAGCTTTATCTGAAGTGAATAGATACTATAGTCTAGAAGGGAATCAATGCAAGGGAAGTTAGCAGATTTAATTCTATGACTGTTGAAGATGACATTTTAATTAAGTAATAAATAGAAATACAATGGAATATTGATAAGAGAATCTTTCAAGTTATTTACTACAGAAGTGCTGAAAAATTCATAGCCTAATCCACTTCCGAAAAATAACCAAATATCAGAATCCATTCTTGGTCAGGTCAAGAGCATTTCAATACCTCCTTGTATCTTTGTACATAGTGTGTTCTTATTAGACTGTTAACATTTGATTGGAAGCAAGTCAAAAGACTTTTTATACGAGGGATGTGTTGAAAATAATGTTTTTTTTACTTATTTTCACAGAAACTCCAACATATCCAGAATGCACATTAACAGAGTTGGATAGAGCAAGCTTTCAGCTGCAATATATTATTTTTCCACAAGAATGCCACAATAGGTTATGTATCTTTGAGGTTATCTTTATTTGTTTGGCTGAAAGTGGTGCATGTTTACCTACATTGTAGTATACCATATACATCACCTATCACTTAACTATACTCACATCGATTACCTGGTCTATATAAACATTCAGAATGTTGCTGGTATGACAGAAAAGGTTGAACCTTCCCAACAATAACCCATATTTCTTCCCTTGAAACTGACAGTGAAAATTAGACAATATTTTCTTCTTTTCTTAAATGATTTGATAGTGACAAACCACTATGCTGGGATTTGCTTTGAATATGCTTCAATATAAATTCCTTTTATCATTTATATATATTTTTTCTTTATCTTACAACTTCTTTATATTTATGATTCAAATTTATAATGGCTTGGAAATTGGAGAAAGAAATTATTCAAAATTACCATACACAGGATACATATGAATAAAGCCTTAGAGAAAATAAGCCAAAACTTTGTGACTGTAAAACAATTCCAATTTCTTTGTTTTGTATAAGAAAAGTTTCTGAAATGTCTAAGCAAGCCCCAACACAAATATTAGTAATTTAGTAATTGCTTTTTTTTTTTTTTAATTTAAATATTTTAAGCTTTGTGACAATAGTAATGAGAAAGTGGCTTTCCCAAATGTTCACTCATCCATTTCTTTCTGTTTGCCTTTTTGGTGGGGGCCCACAAAACTGCACTCCTGTAGAGAGGTAAGCCTTCTCAAAAGGGGCCACATTCTTGGGGCTACCTCACATGCAAACCTGGCCCAGAGGTTACCTGCAGCCTCAAAAAATAAATAAATAGTGGTTTTAACATTAATAAGAGTTAATATGTGTGTCAACTATTATAGCATTCCAGAAACAAAGCATTCTACCATGATTTATGACAATGTGAAAAAGTAGAGAGATTTGAATTTAAATATTTTCCAAGGTTATTTGTAAACAGGTAATTTTTAAATGGTGTGGTGAATTGTGCCCATAGCTTGTTGGGTTACATAAGTCAACATATTTTAACAACAAGTATGGATGAAGGGAGAACGGAACAAAAGATATACAATGTAACAGGTTTATTCATCAACTGAGCATACAACAGAAAAAATGCAGGAAGTATAAAATTAACCCATTTTTAGAGAATTCCTTAGAAAGGGAGATAATGGTATCCACATTTTGCTCTAATATGGTGACAACCAGATCATTCTTTTGTCCACAGATAAGTGTACCATCTTTTTAGATCTTTTGAACAAAATGGATAGAAAATGAATTCATTAAATATACAAAAACAGAAAGGTATGTAAGACAAGGTTTTCTCACCAAACTTATTCAACTGATAAAATGAGGTAATTCTGAGAGAATTAGAAGTCTTAGCAGGATTTCTTATTGGCATCCTCAATTTTAACATTAGATATGCAGATGACATGGTGTTGATAGCAGACAGAGAAAGGAAACTAGCAAGGTCTAGCACTTTTTGAAGCTTGGGAACCAATTTCACTTTCTTTATCCACACAATTATATCACCTCCACTAAACAGTGGTATCACATCTCTAACCAATCTCACTATTCCAGATTCCATATGTTTAAAATAGCTTGTGGCTCAAAAAATTTAGGTTCAGATCTCTCATCCTTCTTAAGTCTTGTTCCTTCTTGCAACCTTTCCCATATGAAACAAAATAAAAGATGCTGACTTCTATTTTCAAAAGGAGCTTTAATAGCATTTCTTCCTTCCCATAATTTTGTCTTCCCACAATATCTTTCTATAAAAGAAATTGCCACTTCTTCCTCTCCCCCCCGCATGAGATGAGTGACATTCCACTCACTTTTCTTCCTTTATTCAAACTACAGACCCCCATTATCCTAAAAGATCATTTCACACAACAGTTGCATGCCCAGATTGGCACTTCGTACTCTCACTGTGGTCTTTGTGTTGTGCCATTTCATTTTTATATCTTCCATGTTCAATATTTACATCCTCATCATCTGCATGGATCACTCGATTTAAATCAAAATATGCTATGGCATAACATCAACAGACATGTTATTAGGTGATTGCACTCCAGTCACCACCCCTCTCCTCCATTGTGCACTGTGTATTTGGTGGCTTCACCCAAACGTCTTCCCCTATTTTGGATTCTGGCTGGCACTTCGTCATTGGTATTCAAGGATATATCTTTCAGGTGCCTCCATTCAGAGGCGAAAATTGACCTTTGTGGTACTATCTCCTTTCTGTCTGACCTTAGGCACCATGTTGTACTGAAACATCACTTCAACAGTCAATATTCCTCCTCTCTCAACTTTTGCTTTCACAGTCCAATGGTGTCACTCCACTATTCCATTTTCCCCTGGCTTGTATGCTTCCCTGTAGTACCTTCATTATTTTCCACTTTTCAAGCATCACTTAGATAAGTTCCAAGCAGAAAATCATGCCACTGTCCATTACCACTGCCAGACCTCATTCAAGAATCGCCTTCTCTAGTACTTTCCACAACCCCGCAATAATATGTTATATCAAAAGCTAATCTCATTCGACTTTTTGTCATCCCAATCTAACCAAGATTATGCACATCTGGGGCATGTCTAATGTAGTTCCTGTCCACCCTCTGGACTTCCTTTTTATAAGCAGGTCGACTCTCCACACCAAATATAGAGACCTGTTCACTCCCATATGATGTATACCATGCAACTTTTCTAGTTCTCTGGTTCCTAGACAGCATACTGGTGCCTCTTCCTACTCATTTACAACCAACCATTTATTATTTGAGTCAATGCATTGGCCTTATTTCTTTCCAAAGGCACAAATACTGCTTTCATTTGTAATGCAAATTCGGATTCACCTTTTGTTCATATTCACCTGCTCTCCTTTACAGTAGAGTTTACCTGACTTAGTACTGTGGCTGAATCAGTCCTTACTTCTACCTCTCTTAAACCCTACTTTGAAGCTAAACATTTTACCACAGTGTCTAATTCAGTCACTTTGATGTGGTTATAATTATCTTTTTTTGTCAACCATGCTGCATCTTCCACAACTAAACCATCAATCCCACCTGTAGCAATATGGCTAGCATCAGACCACACTATTCTTGTTTTCGTTTTAAGGGATATGCCAAGTCCCAGTCACAGGTTCCTCTTTCTATACCTCATTTAAGATCTCCAGCAACAGTTTCATCAACTTTACATTCCCAGACTATCCTGCTTGCTCTTTTCACATCGCTGCATGCCAGTCACAGCCATCCAACAATGGGGGTGGGGCCCCAACAGCTTTCCATAGACCAAGAACAATTCCCATTTACTCAGCTCTCCTGTCATATCTGGGACCTCGTTGCCCCTTGCGATCACCAATTCTCCCACTTTTCCTTTCTTCAACTTAAGGCCCAGCACTGCCCCTCCTAAGGGTTCTAGTGGTTTTGCTGTCAATCCAAATTCCTTAAGATAATCCACCATATCCTCTGTCGTTATCTTTGTTACATCTATCATGTCATCAATGTATGAATCGGTGGCTTCCTTTGTCTTATTGTGCTTCATCAGCACAGTTTTTTTAGGACCACTGCCATTATTTTTGGTGCAGCATTGAGTCTGATCCCCAACTGAGTCAGGCAGTAAGTTTTCCCCTTATAGCACACCAGCTAATACTGCCATAGTTTCTTCATGTGGAGCTAAAGGTAGGTTGACGTAAGGTCCACGATAGTATTTTCTCTCACCAACTACCTCCACTTTCTCATCTTTTCATCACACACACTGATTATGTTACTCCCAGAATGGCACTCTACATAATGACTCAACTCCTGAAAGTCTAATACTGGCCTGACTTTCTTTTGTAGCTTGCACCACTGCCATCAACGGTAAGACTATTTTTACTTCCCCCTTCCACAGCAAGAGAATACCCTCAGTGATCCATCTATCCACCTCCTTCACATATTCTACTCTTTTTCTTCTTTCAAAGAATACTCAATCTTGTTTTTTTTAATTACTGGAGACTCTCCTATCCAATTCCATTCCACAGTCCTTGTCTTTAATTTTGCAAGAGTTCGGAACTTGAGTAGCTGTGGCACCGTGTACCTCTCCAAACTTCACCTCACCATGATTTTTTTTTTTTTTTTTTACAATTATACCTCCCAGCTTATTGATCATATCTTTTCTGACAACAATGTTGATCCTGTTGATGTGATCAATGATAATTGCCACCATTTTTATCCTTATTCCATCTACTTTTATCTCCATCTGCCAGGTCACTTTATATTTTATTTCCCTTCCATCAACTGCTTTCACAGTGCCACTCCCACTTCATCCACTAATAAGCTTAGGATTAAGTGGTTACATAATGAGTTTTCAACAAGATCTGCCACTATCACACTGCCCACTGACACTTCTATGACTGGTAGAGGTCAGTACTGTGCCTTCAATCTGTTGATGGGGTAGCTACTGGCATGGAAGCTCCCATTTGCTAGTTTCCCTGACCCTGAAAACAATACCTCACAATATTCCCCAATCTCTCACAATTCTAGCACATTACTTTTGATCTTGGTGGCTGCTTACAATCTCTAATTAGGTGCAATCCCCAACTAATGCTCAATGATTCCATATTACTTTCATTTTCATTTGGTCCTGTGCTTTGTGCAATTGCTGCTACTGTTCTAGGCTCCTGAAGTCTTTTGCCGACTGAGAGCCTTGCAGCTGGTATCATCTTGCAGAGGTACCTATTTTCTATACAAGTCACTTGTTGTTGTGCCACAGATACATCATCTAGGAAGCCCGTCACAAAAGGCAGTTTGCCGTCTGATCCAGTCCTCTCCTTAGACATCTTTCTAGCCCCACCAACTTTTCGATATCATTGGCATAGACATCCACTAGTTCCCCCATCCATTTCACTCTTTTGAGCATTTCATATACTTCAAAGGGCCCTTTGGTGAATGCTTTCTTCAGTCTGGTCTACCATGCCCTCATCCAACTGGTCCTTGTCACTAATTCGAAAGTAGAGGGAAAGTGCATCCCCTTACAGAAAAAGTGGAATGAAACTAGCAAGGCCCAGCACTTTGAAGCTTGGTGACCAATTTCATTCTCTTTATCCATGCAACTATCACCTTTTCCACTAAACAGTGGTATCACGTCTACCCATTCTCACCATTCCAGACTTCATATTGCCAAAATAGCTTCAGGTTAAAAAAAATGGATCAGATCACTCTCACCCTTCTCTTAAATTTCATTTCTTCTCACAACCTTTCTAATATGGAACAAACAAGAAAAAGATCCTGACTTATTATCGGAAGAGCTACATAGTTTTTCTTCCTTCCCATAATTCTCTCTTTCTGCAATATCTTTCTATAAAAGAAATTTCTACCTGTCACCACTTCTTTCTCCCCCACCACAAGATAAATGATATTCCATTCTCTTTTCTTCCTTTGTTCAAACGACACATATTCAACCTATAAAATGAGAGAATTAGAAGTCTTAGCAGGATTCATTATTGGTAGCTGCAGTCTTAATATAAGATATGCAGATGACACGGTGTGGATAGCATCCAGAGAAATGGAAACTACAAGAACTTCTATAGAAGGTCATAAAGGAAAGCAAGAAGAAAAGACTAAACATCAATGAGATAGAATGTATGATTGTTAGCAAAAGGAAAAATCAAGCAAGTACAACAATTTAAACATCTAGGAAGTGTTTTTAACGGAATGGAAAGTGTAAAGTTCCATTGGAATAATGAAAGATGTTAAGTATTAAGAAACAGGAAAATTTCATTAGAAACAAAGAAAACAGTGCTGAACTGCTATACAATATCAGTTCTCCAATATGGTAGTGAATGCTGGACAATCTCCTCAACGATGAAGAGACTTGAAGCAACAGAAACATAGTTCTACAGAAGTATGCTGAGGTTACCATGGACTAAACATGTCCACAACGTCGAAGCTTTCAGAAAAATTAGAAAAAGAAGATTTATACTTTGAATCAGAAAGAGGTAGTTGAAATTTCTAAGTCACATAATGAGGAAAGAGGGCTTGGAAAATTTAATACACACAGGACAAAATAAAGGCAAGAGAGACAGAGGAAAACAATGCATAACCTAGCTGACAAGATAAATAGATAACAGATCAGAGTTTGGGAGAGATAGCAAAAAGACAAAATTGACTAAGAGTTACAAAAGACAACTAATTCTGAAGGAACATGGTACATAGAAGCAGAGCCGGAGCAAGCATCACATGCCCCCACCCACCAAATCTATGATACAACCCTTCCACCACTCTACATTATCTCAATTTTCATAAGGTAGTATTCAAATAAAATACAAATTTTATTGTAACCTAATTATGTAAAATATATGCAATATAAGTGAACAATTCAACTAGAAAAATTGAAAATAGATGCAATGTATCTAAATACAAATTAGAGACATATAATAGATCATTCCATCTTAAATAAAACAATGTTTTGTGGCAATTTTTAACCTGAATTTGAAATTTTACTTGTTAAAAGTTGAATAATTTTAACACATTCAACATTATGAATAAAAAATAGAGAATTTTATAACATGTTTTTTCAAGAATTACCATTAATTCAAAGATTTAGACAAAAAAAAATTTAAAAGATCCCAGGATGACATCAAAATACACAAATATGTTTTTATAGTGAGTTGTGCTTAGTTTATTTTCTAAGATAGATAGATAGATAGATAGAAGCAAATGCTGATAAGAGAGTGAGGGTCACAAAGCACTGCCTGGGATCCCCAATCAGGCTTCCCCTCTGGTTGTGGATGGGGTACTATGTACAGTTTTTCAACAGCTTCAGAAACAGTCAAATAATCAATTGACTGGCAGTAAAATCTGGTTTCATATTTGGTAATTCAAGATCCATAACTCGACTCAAGATTTTCATACTACTGTTTTTCTTTTCTGATTTATATACTAAAGAGACTTGCTTTCTCTTGATCACTATTGATATATTTATATATCTAAAGACTTTTGTAAAGAAACATCTAATAATTTCCCCCAGGAATGGCTACATTTTAGAACAGACTCCCATGTGGATGCTTTCTTGAACACTACACTATTGATCTCTTCATGCCAAGGCTCAAATCCCTATCTACCCTCCTTATTTTCCTGAAAAACTGTTTTAAAGAGAAAGATTTCATAAATTCCAATCAACATTAATGTTCAGCCAATGAATGCTGAATGTTATTTTGTATAGAAGTTCACTATTACCATTTAAAAAAAAAAAATTATTGTATAGTAGTAGTGTGTTAAAGTTGGAAACACCTGATTGCTGTCCCAGCAACTATGGAGGTAATAGGCAGAGAGAGGAAAGAAATGGGAGGTAACAAGAACATTGCTTTGGAAACCACAGCTATTTGAAGTGACAAAATGTCCATGGGAACAACTTCACAAGACATTATGCCTTGTTGACTGCTGGTTTTCCATGTTGCTTTTATTGGCATGAGGCATCTTACAAAGACCCAAATCTCGACCAGTTGTATCCAGACATGCCAAGCTGTCTCGCTGCTAACAGGGAAGGCCCGGATATAACTGGTGTTGACAGACATGTTGACCATGTTCACCATAGTCTATGAATATAGAATATAGCGCAGTACGTAATCTGTTCAATGAAACAATGTTAAAGATTAACACTCATGAGTCAGACACTCTACTGGGTCTGACTATATCGCCAATACCACCAGCAGCTGTTCTGTAATTCTTCAGTCTTCGATATCAAACGCTGGCAGTGAATATTCGGGAAAAAAACATGGCCGCCTTTATACACGTCGCATTAAATATTTTGAGCCTTCTGATTGGTTAACCCTTCTATTGGTGAACTATAAAACGAGTCAGGTCATTTTGGCTGGCTCACTAGTACACCAGGGTACCCAAAAATTCCAACAAGACATGTCTGCATGCTATCTGGGTCCAAAGGCATAACCCACACACCTTATATATCAGGATTCTGTTTGATAATTGGTATTACATGAAACTGAGTAACAGATTTTGGTATTGATAATATATATTTTTTAATCAAGTTCAACCCCTGCAAGGCACTAAAGGTAATATGACACAAGGGTTTACTGGGTTAGAAATGGAATCATTATTAAGGAGTGAGAACATAAGTAATCAGAAGGACGGTGGATAGCCATTAACACTGCATTTAAAATGAAGCTGGAAGAGAGTTCCACAAGCAAGAAGTATGAGGAAAGAAACTGTTATAGAATTTACAGTTACATCTACCCAACTCAATTGTATATCTATGAGACCTCATCACCAGTTTAGTACTGCACTTAAATTTAAGAAATCTAGACTCCATAGCTAAAGTCTCACCAGAACAATTACCATAAACTTATATATAGAAAATGCACAGGGATGCAACCTTATGGTGGTGGGAAAGTAACTGATGCCAAGATGCCAGATCCAGGCCAATAATATTGCAGATTCTTTGGATTTTATCAAGGAGCTCTAGATAAATAGTGGGAGCACTGGACTATATGTGGTAGCAATTTTCTAAGCATGGTCAAATGGTAGATTTATAGATATGCAAAATTCTGGAGTGAAAAATTATCTAGTACGAGACAGTGAACCAAATGTTCTTAGCAGGTGACCTAGCATTGGATTCAGTATAGTTTTTCCATTTCATGTCAGCTGAGAACATTAGCCCAAGAAGGTCAGCATCAGCCATGCTGATGGAAGGCAGGGAGAGGTCTCTCAGATGACTAATAGAGAGCAATTTAGTTTAGGTGTAAAATTTTACATGCCATTCTTTGCCCCAGTTAATAACAGACTGAAGGTCATTTTAGATATCAGCTGCCATTTTGACTTTATCAAACTGATTAGACTTACTATCGAGACAGGAGTAAATTGTTGTGTTATCAGCATAGATACAAAGTGGAGATATATATATATAACCTGTCAGGTACTATAGATAGAGTAACATTCTGCAAAGAAATGCAAGGTAAATTTAGAAACTGCTTGGCTTGAGGTCACTTATACTCACTGCTCCCAACAACTGGGTACTGAGCCTAAGGGTAATAATCCATGTTAATCTATTCTAGCTTTGTTAAATATGTGCAACACTACATTGAATTATACATCTGACATTACACTGCAGGTTTTACAGTGCATGCCATTTTTTTATTTTATGAAATCTTCAATCGTTAACATTTTCTATTTGGAAATTGTTTTACTGCTCTTGAATTAAACACAAACCTTGATTGCTTTCCATTTTATCATAGAGATACAATACCAATAATAAACTTTATTTATATCTCTGAAATTCTACAGACATTGCCTGTGTACTCAGGGCCTTACAAAAATGTTTCTAATTAGCCTCTGCATTTCCTAAGGCTGGCTCAGTTTTCAACTTATATATATATATAAAATTCTATTTTCCAGCTAGAATAAAACTTTCTTCATCATCAGCAATGGCTATGCCAAATCTCTACTTAAGTAAGAGTAAATAGGAAATAAATCACATACAAGAAGAATTTATGAAAGTTTTACAAACTTCATTTATCAATAATCCCTGAGGTTAGAAATAACAGAAAAAAAAATATATATCCATAATTTTATTAAGGAAAAATAATCATATATGAATAGATTAAAACACATTGAGGTGTTTTGCTTTCTGAGTTTTTCTACCTCAAAAACACACTTTCAAATTATTTTCTTTTCTTCAAACATGAAAACAAAATATAATTTGAAACCTGAGGACTCAAGAGAATTGCTTCATAAATACAAGACAATTTTCTATCGATATTGTATGTCTATATTTCAAATACTTGCATCAAACTATTCAACTTACATATTTATCAAGAAAGATGAGCAGATCTACGTCCGTTAAACTTCATGTCGAAGGATAAATCTCTAAACTTTTATATTTATGCACTAATTCTTTTTTTTCTCTAAATATTGAAAATTTTATTTACTAAAATCTGCTTGTTTTGAATTCGTTATACTTCAGTAATTTGAAGGCACAGCAGAGTAATGGATAGCAGCTCAGATTGAGGAATTGGAGAGCCAAGTTCGAATTCCATTCAGATCCATTACATTCACTGACATGCTAATTAATACCCTTGGGAAAGATATGAATCTTCTCCCTCCCAGCTATGGATAAATAGCAGGACAGACTGGGTTCTGTAGCCTTGAATGGCAACTGGTTTACTGCAAAAAGAAATGGCAGCCTACTGCGGGGAAAAATCTGCCTTGTCAGTCACATATCAAAAGATACATCATCACCTAAGCATGTATCACACATGGCACATAACTGACAGTATTACGGGTCCATATCTTTTGTTAAGTGTAAACAGTCTCTTCTGTTATTTTTTTTATTTCTTCTGTAAAGTAGATTTCTGAAAAGCAAAATTTGATGACAGTCATTTTTTAAAAATGAACTTAAGTAGGAACAGCTTGAAAAGGAAATATTTCTACACAGATTTAATCAGGAGGTGCAGCAAAATTAGGTATACAGTAAGTATTATACCAGTATTCTTAGTATTATAAAAGGTGGTTTTAAGATTTATTTAATAATAGACATCATTTAATTTATTAAATATATTTTTAATTTCATAATTTTTATAATACTTTCTAATTTTTTTTTCAATGAATAATAAATGTTTTTACATAAAGTGGTAATTTAACAGACAAAGAGCATAAATGGATTTTGAGAGTACTGGATAGGTTTAAGAGTGATAGGTTTAAGAGTGATAGGTTTAAGAGTGATAGGTTTAAGAGTGATAGGTTTAAGAGTGATAGGTTTAAGAGTGATAGGTTTAAGAGTGATAGGTTTAAGAGTGATAGGTTTAAGAGTGATAGGTTTAAGAGTGATAGGTTTAAGAGTGATAGGTTTAAGAGTGATAGGTTTAAGAGTGATAGGTTTAAGAGTGATAGGTTTAAGAGTGATAGGTTTAAGATGATAGGTTTAAAGGTGATAGGTTTAAGAGTGATGGGTTTAAGAGTGATAGGTTTAAGGTGAGTGATGAGGGTTTAAGAGTGATAGGGTTTAAGAGTGATAGGTTTAAGAGTGATAGGTTTAAGAGTGATGGGTTTAAGGTGATAGGTTTAAGAGTGATAGGTTTAAGAGTGATAGGTTTAAGATGATGGGTTTAAGAGTGATAGGTTTAAGAGTGATGGGTTTAAGAGTGATAGGTTTAAGGTGATGGGTTTAAGAGTGATAGGTTTAAGAGTGATAGGTTTAAGAGTGATGGGTTTAAGAGTGATGGGTTTAAGAGTGATAGGTTTAAGGTGATGGGTTTAAGAGTGATGGGTTTAAGAGTGATGGGTTTAAGAGTGATAGGTTTAAGGTGATAGGTTTAAGAGTGATGGGTTTAAGAGTGATAGGTTTAAGAGTGATAGGTTTAAGAGTGATAGGTTTAAGAGTGATAGGTTTAAGAGTGATAGGTTTAAGTGATGGGTTTAGTGATAGGTTTAAGAGTGATGGGTTTAAGAGTGATAGGTTTAAGAGTGATAGGTTTAAGAGTGATAGGTTTAAGAGTGATAGGTTTAAGAGTGATAGGTTTAAGAGTGATAGGTTTAAGAGTGATAGGTTTGTATAATCAATGCAATACGTTTTGTGCACACATTGTTTTTTATACCGTATACCAACTTTTGCAATGTTGGAAATAAACAAAACATTTATCTACAAAATGTATTGAACTCCTTGTTATTATCTTAGAAGTTTTGAAGATTAATGTTATAAAAAGAAAAATAATTTTCCAATAAGGTCGAGTTTTGAATATAAACTGTAGAAATACTTTAAAAAAAGAAAAAAAATGGTTGATTCCTTTATCTTTAATTACATCAAATGAAAGCAGGTGTTTACATTCAACATCTGGAGTAGTGGTGTAACAGACAACAAGCTGTAACACAGAAGTCCCAAAGTACACAGGAATAGCAAAAGATGTCTTTCAGAAACTAAGCAAAGGATTAAGAAATAAAATAATAGCCATTAGGAACAAAGTAAAGAGTGCTAGACTGCTAAGACAGTGAATATTGAAAAATCTCACAAATGAATATGCTTTTATGGATGAATATTTTGAATATCATGGAGAGAGCATGCAAAAAAGGACTAAGTTTTAAGGAGAATAAGAACTACAAATAAAATGCTGCGACACACAAGAAAAAGGCTTGGAGAATTTAACACTCATAAGAAAGAGAAGCAAGAGAAGAGAAAAGTGGTAACTGACTTGACAAGTATGGGCAAATAGAGAAGTGCTACAAAGATCATATAACAGAGCAAGTATTGCTGAAAGTAACAAAAAGACAGGAAACTGTGGAGAGCCATAATTGTCCACATCCTGAAGGTACACAGAAAGGAAGTAATTCCTGTACTTTGTTATAGCAACTAAAGCTAATTTTCTGTTTTACCTATGGAAAAATGAAATCATCTCTACATTTAAAACAATTCCTACCAAAAACAATCATGGTGATGGTGAGGGTGTGACGCTGAAATCCAAAAGGTGCATTGAAATAGCAAAAGATGCCTATTAAAAAACAGGAAAAAGTAAAGTGCACTAAACTGTGACATAATATCAGTCCTCCAATATGGCAATGGATGCTGGACAATTTCCTCACAGATGAAGAGACTTGAGGCAACAGAAATTGACAGAAGCATGTTGAGGATACCATAGACTGAAGTTGTAAGCAACAAAGTTTTAGATAAAAATGGAAACAAAAAGAACACTAATACTTGAAAGTGATAGATGAAAATTGTAGGACATCTAAGGAAAGAGGGCTTGGAAATTTTGATACTCACAGGACATAATGAAAGAGAGAGAAAAATGCATAACCTACCTAATGAGCTTCAGCAAATGGACAGCAGAACAGGGTTTAGGAACCAACAAAAAATAAAAAGAAAAAATTTATTAAGAGCTACAAAGGCCAGGAAACATCATGAACAAGCAAGATGAATGGAAAATATATGATATTACATAAAACAAAACTTCTAGTTGTATTAAATCAGGAAGAGTCCTAACCAATTTATCACAACGAACTTTCCTAAACAGTAGCTAATTTGAAATTCTACTGTGGTGTGTTATCTTTCACTAGCATTAAAGACACATTGCCAAGACAATCCGGTATTAATACTGAGTGTCTTTGATTGTGTGCTGTCAAAGACTGATTTCAAAGCCATGAATTCCACATGCAACATCAGACACTGGCAGAAAGCATTCAGCCTGATTCTGTATTATATTCAATGTCAAATATCTGCATTGCATTAGACGTTTGATCATCCATACTGAATGGCCATTACTAAAGACTGATTATATCATTTGCAATATTAACAATAAAATATATAATACACAATGTCATAGATTTTAATATCTCATATAAATGTAGGTTTTGGCATACCATATATTTAAATTCTCTTCATTCTACAAACACTGAATAACAGTAATAATAATAATAAAAAGAAGAATGCTAAAAACCTCTTCCTGGTTCTACAGCATATTCTTTCTTTGAGCAATTACTACTAGTGGATTTTTGGCATATAACATACTTTTTTTTACCTTAAAATCTAACACACAAAATGTGCTAGTATTGTATAGACCAAAGTTAGTGAGTGTGTGTGTGTGTGTGTTTATAGTTATATTTTAACTATATAAAAGTAACAAAAACAAGAAAAAGTCAGATTCTTACTTGTGGCCTCCGACATAAAATCCAGTTCCCCTATGAAAATGGTCTGGCAACATGCCTGATTATAGGGACATTTTGAGGCTAGATGAAGTGGAATATTCTAGGGTCAAGAATTAATACTTCAAATCAATTTATGATTCTTTTGCTACAGTCACTTTAATGTAATAAACACTTTAAAAATTTTATTGATTTTATTGAAAATTTTCTCATTAAAAATAGTTATTTCAGTATTAGTTATTTTCACTAATAGTTATTTAGTATCAGGGCCCTGTAGAATAAGGTTCCTTAGTTTCTTCATAGGTTCACTATTGATAATGTCTGTCAAGAAATGAACAAAATTAGAACGGAGTCACAGTAGCATGCAGGATTCACTCACACATACACAGCAAAATCAGTGTCATCAGTATTAGCTTGTATCTGATCTGATATTGCCAGTACAAATAAACCAATGTGAGGGTATAAATATCCATGATGGTATCTGGATGGGATAATCCAGCTAGTGGAGGATGAAAAAACCTTTAGAATTGGTTGTAAAATATTTTTTCCAATTCCAAGATGCCTTGAGCCAGCACTTAAAAAGAAGGCCCACCAAAGCAATTGACAATGCCCAATACTGATTGAAACATTCAGAGAAGGTGACCTCTAGACACCCGATATATGACCAGGAGAGCACTAGCAGTCCCAAACTGATGCAACAAGGGTAAACAGGGTTAACCCCAGCAGCCTCAGACTGAGGTGTGATATGCAAACAAAATCATCATTTAAATCTCAATACCTATACATATATATTTTTGTGTGTCATATGAGATAATGGTATTTTATATATCAAGAACAGTATTGAGGAAATTATAAAACAAAATGAAAAAAGTTTATTTGTGATTATTTTCATCCATTAGGACTGCATTGGACTGGGTTTATTGATGTTTTTGTGATTACACATGCACATGAGATGCTGGTAGTTTCAAAATTTAAAAAAAATTTTTGCAATCTATCCCAATTCATCTACATTCTTTTTCTATCATCTTTGTTTTTAAATGTCCCACATTATGATAACAGAAAATCTGCCATGAATGGTGAAATGTTGTAAGAACTTGGATGTAAATTTACTATAGTTGAACTAATGATTAAAGCACTTTCTAGACATTTTCATCTTAGAGAATTACTTTTGCTTTAATTTTGAAACTATCAGCATCTCTCATTTACCAATTCATATCAGTCAATAAGATTTCCATATTAAATGCTGTTGGTTTTATAGTGAATAAAGCTTTAACTCTGCTTTATTGATAGCTAGAACTCAATATCGAATAGTCTTGAAACCCTCACATTTGAAGGAAAATTCTCAAACATCATCCTGATACATTCCTACCTTCCCACCACTGAAAATCCTGATGAAAAAAATATTGAAACCCTATAAGTATGTCCAAAAGATCCTCGACAAAATCCCTAAATGAAATCATCTTTCTGTCATGTAATTGGGATAAATTCACACACATGGAAATATTAAGGATAAAGAGTTACTTACCACAAACTGTCTGAGAAAAATCCTTGCAGTCACCATTAAACTGTTCAAAAAGCACAAGCTCTGCACATGGACATAACCTGATGAAAAAATAAGAAATTAAATCGATTTTAACATTATTTTACCTTGCCAAACTTATGCACTGTTCAGCCCTGAATAAACCAGATATTTCTGATCATCAACTGGCAAGATGCAACATCAAAACTCAAATTTACACATGGCTGAAGTATCCTAAGAATTACAGAAGATATTATTTAGAAAGTGTTGTGTATAAAGACTGACTAACCCTCTCTACACTTATTATTGAAACATGGACTCATCCATCTGCTATGAGTAGAACGTCTGTTCATGAAACAGGATTAAAATCGGGTTGCAAAGGCATAGAGATTTGCAGTTGTATTCATGTTGCACTGAACTACGATCAGGCCATCCCATAAGTTCTATCTAAATTTTAACTTTTTGTTAAAATGAACGAAATTTAAAGAGTATTTTATATTGTCTAATGGAGCTGAACATTATTTTTATGTTTAGCTGCATTTAAACTGATCAAATTTTATTTCAGAGAACAATAAAATTAAATTTTGTTTGATTAAAACCCTGCTAACATGGAAGTACCCAAGAATCATTTGAGGCACATAATGCTTTATGAGTTCAAGAAAGGAAACTCAGCAGCCGAAGCGGCTAGAAACATTCACTTAGTTTATGGAGAGGAATGTGTAAATGAAAGAACTTGCAGAAGATGGTTTGCAAAATTCAGAGGTGGAGATTTCACCCTTGAAGATGAAGATCAAACCGGACGTCCAGTTGAGTTTGATGAAAAGCTTCTTGAAGTAGACCTTGAAGAAAATCCTGCTTTATCAGTTGAGGAATTGGCAGTGGTTCTCAGTTCAAACCATACAACTGTTCATCGCCATCTTCAACAACTTGGAAAAGTTCCTAAACTTGGAAAATGGGTGCCTCATGAATTGTCTGAAAACAACCTCAAATCCTGAGTTGACATCTGCTCTTCTCTCTATTCTCGCCAACTTGTTTCACCTTTTTTGGATAGACTTGTGACTAATGACGAAAAGTGGATCTTTTATTGAAATGCTAAGCATCGTAGACAGTGGCTTGGTAAAGAGGGAAGGACTCCAGCCACAGCCGAGAAGGGAACTTCATGGGCAAAAGGTTCTTCTTTCAATCTGGTGGGATTGCCAAGGAATAATCCACTTTGAATTCTTACCACCTAATGCAACAATTAATGCTCAAATATACTGCCAGTAATTAGAGCATTTGAACCAAGCTTTGAGGAAAAAAAGACCTGCTCTAGTGAATCGAAAAGGTGATGTTTCATCAGGACAATGCACGACGCCACACAGCAAGAATCACATCACAAAAGATCAAAGAACTTGGTTCGGAGAAAATTCCTCATCCACCTTATTCTCTCGATCTTGCTCCTTCAGACTACCATTTGTTTCGTAGCTTACAGAATCATTTGAAAGAAACAGCTTTTGTAACACAGGAAGAGGTTAAAACTGACATTTGTGAGTTCTTCGAATCAAAGCTAAAAGAATTTTACAGTAATGGAATTAGTAAGCTTGTTAATAGATGGAAGGAAGTCATAGATAATCAGGGAAAATACAGTGTTGATTGAATCTGTAATTAAATGTAACATTTGGTCACTTGTTTTCTTTATTCAAAATTTGGACAGATCTTATGGGATGACCTGATATATTCTATATCCATGTACTCAGGTGATTAAACCCTTCTTCACTCAATCTTTTGTTTTCAATTTATTCCTTACAGTCTTACTAACCAATAATGATGCACCTTATATGAATTTTATAACTGAACGACAATGCCATTCCAAATTCTTTCCAGTAAGAACTCAGTAGCTGCATTGCACTTCTTTTAAGTGAGTTGGATACAGAGAGCCTATTCTAAGAAATCACTTCAACCCATAACAATTCAGCAGAAAATTATCTTCCACCAAAACAACCATTCCAAAAACAATCAATTGATCAATTTGTTTCCTATAACTTAGCCCTTTGCAAGTTATTTAAAGCCAGAAAATATTTTTAGAATGTAAGAAATTTTTTGGAGATAATTTAGTGATATAAGTCTTACTAATTAACCCATAGCTGGGGAAAGAAGAGGTAAATTCATACCTATCCCAAAGTTATTTAGGTGTAAATTTATATGGTCACCTTGAAAAAAATAATTAAAATATGCACTGAAAAGATGTTTGTTTGAAAAAGAAGCTGGGAAGCCCAATGAAGGAGGTGGCATGATAATCAAATGGATACAAGTCAATCTGGGATCTTTAAGCCAGGCTACCTGGGGTCGTGAAATTTGGAGTATGTTGCATCATGAGTTGAAATCCTGCTAGAGAAAGTGTTCTATGAGATGGAACAGGTGAATACTAATGAAAACTTTCTGAAAAATGTCACAACAGGCGAGAAAACCTGAGTATGCAGTTATAATGAAAAAAAAAAAAAAAACCCAGTTGATACAGCAGGTTTGTGGTACACCCAAATTTTAAAAAAAATATTAGGAAGAATATTTTGAAAAAGTTAAAATTAAAAGAAAGCCATATCTCCTACCATTTTCTCTCTATACTTCTCACTCAGCTAATGAGAAAGCAACTCTCATATATATAACATAAAAAAAAAAAAAACAAGACTAAACAACTGCTAAAATAGAGGCTCTACACATAATCTCCACTATAAAAAGGAATACCAGAAAGTAAATGAATTTTTGGTCAATCAAAGAACAAAGACTTTTGATGTTAGCTGAAACTAAGCTTCATGCCAAGTAATCTGGAGCCTTTCAAAATTGTATATAAAGAGACAGCTAACAGGAGGAGACAGCTAGAAACAGACCAGAGCATGTCATATGAAAAACTAAGCAGTCATCTACTTAAGACATTTTTCCACCCTTTTTGCACCACCAACTGATGTTGTGCACATTTTCACAATGATCTCACTCCTGACAGCCACCAACAAGATGGCAACTAATATTAAAGTCTGACTTGTAAACTATTAACTACCCAGCCTGATGAACATTCACCAACCCAATTTACACAGGACTCTTCTCATTTGAAGTCAATTAAATAAACATATAGTATTTATTTATATATTTATTCTGATGTTTCTGATAAATATTACTAAGACCCCGTGGCATTTTTCCAGACTCAAACACAGTACAAAAAAAAAAAAAAAAAAAAAAAACACCTTAGTCTCCCTCAAATATGAAGTTATGAACATCATGAGCTTAAAAATAAGGTGCTTTCAAAACTAAAAAATAATATTAAAAAGGCGATTTTTTTAAGTTCAAAAAAAAAAAAAAAAAAAAAAAAATGCCTTATTATTTAGTCAATTTCAAATATTTAGTCAATTTCAAATATTTTCTCAAAAAATTCAAAGATATCCTAAATTTTTTTTTTCCTTAGATAATACTAAAAGGACTTGTTTAATGTTCTACATGTAATATATTTACCCAAATAAGTAATTCAATGACCAAACATCAAATTTTTCTTTAGGAGGGTGAAAGAAACTTGACTGCGAGTTGAATGTATGGAATAAAATTTATGCTTCATGAGTCAATCACATTCCTCTTGGTCAAGCCAAAAACTTTTTTGCACCCTTACTTACACGTTGCGATGGATAAATTGTCTAAATTATATGAAAATGAAAATAGCACTGACATTTCATTTTAACAGATATATTTACTAAAATTACAAAAAATCTTGAAATACTAAAGAGTAAATTTATTCAATAAAATTGCCATTGGCTTCAATCATAGCCTCCAGCAAACTTAATCTCCTGCAACTCTTCTGAATGGTCACCTTGTTTAAGTTGGTGAATGCTGCCATACTTCTTGCCTTCAGTTCATCTTTGGCATTACAGACAGTTTTGTTGGTCTCTTGTCCAACTGCACTCCACACATAATAATCAAAGAGGTTGCAGTCTGGGGAGTTAAGTGGCCAGATGTAAGAGATGATGTGGTCAAAGAAATTGTCTGACATCCATGACTGGGTTCTGCTGCTGCTTTTGTGGAATGGTGCAGAGTTCTTTTGCCAGACAGGGTCTTCCAACAGCCACACTCTTGACTCAGGGCAGCACTACCTCCTCAAGGCACTTGATATAGGCCTCCATGTTTTTTTCTGAGGCTCTGTGGGCAGATAAATGGAAGCATAATGTAACCATCACTAGTAATCACTCCAAACACCATGATGCTGACTGGATATATCATCCAACTCTTTCCAAATCCTCTTCATTATCCTCAGATTGACACCCAAACACATCGAAATGTTCATGTTGGAGCTTCAGTTGCAAATGCCAAGCAGTACAGCATGCTGTTTCCAAATTTCTGGTTGAGTGAATTGCATCATGGTGCTCTTTTTCACACAGATGGTGCCCAACTGACGCTACTCTACTGTGCAGTTAAAAAACTCAGAAACAACATGCATGTGCGAAATTATTACCCATCACACCCTCTATATACTTAAAGGTTGAGATATGCTTGCAGAATATGATGCAAAAGAAACATCTCGTGGCATAAACAAGGAAAAACGTGAATGCTGTACTACGACATCTGCTCACACATCACTTAAGAATTTTACTCAAGGCACGTGAGAACCATTGTCTCCCAATTGTTCATACATGGCTCCAGCAAACTTTTTTTTTTTTTTTTTTAATTCAAGCTAGAATCTACTCTGAAATGGCACTGATATCAAATGATAGAAAATAAAGGAGATAATGTGCAACTGGACATACATGTAGGGACATTATCCCTAATTTAACAAAGTAATATTTTATTCAATAAAAACAGTAATCATAACATTTTTGCAAACATCACAATTTGCAAGCAGCAGCACAGAAACAACCACTCATGCAGACCACCTACACACAAAGTGCAATTGCTCATGCACAGATAGTTCCAGTCTAAACAGACGATCGGTTATAAATGATTGTAACATGCTATCTTGGCAGTAGTTTTGAGAAAAAAAAACATGGACAATTTTATAGCATGGTGTTTGTGTTGTATCCCTGTGAGTGTACGGTATTGTGGTATATGTTGGATTCAATGGAGACAGAAGAGTTCTTTTGGTGATTGAATCAATTGTAAGTGTATTATATGGGTTTTGACGATATTGGATTAATAAATAGTAATAATGCAGAGTTTTAAGTTTTGATTTAATCATTGAGTACATGAGAATGAATGATGATGTGTTTATGTTTGAGGCTGAAACTACTTTCATAAAACAAGAGAGTTCATACATAAATATTCTATAATCTAAGGGAGAGAATTTCAAGTTACACCACATCCTCTTTCAGGTTAGGAGTTCATAATGATAGTTTATTTGGTGGCTGAATTCTCCAACTGCTCCTGGTGTACACTGCTGACTTGGAACTTTCCAAGTTGACAGGTGGGACATCCCTGTGCACAGTGAATTGGTTGGTCAAGTTGTTTGGCGAAATGTTCTGCTGAATTGTCATGGCTGTACTCAGGAATGTCTCTGACTATGGTTGGTAAGGTAGACAATTCTGTTGGAGGAAACTTGGTTTTCTCACTTCTATTACAAAATGGCTTCTGTTTCAATGAAGCTGTCCTGAATCAACCTTGTCAAGTGGCAATAGAGTTTTAACCACTTTGGCTGGACTGGTTTTTGGTGTCTTCAATCAGACTGGCTGTCCTTTCGTATGCATGCTCTCTAGCTCAATAATGCTTGTTGAAATTGACTTTTTCTTTCATTTTGAGCTGAGAGTCTGCATTTTTGTGTTGCTCAATGTTTTATCAGCATATATTTTTAGGGGAAATTGTTGGAATGCGAGTCCTGAGTTTGTTATTCATTGACACATCTGCAGGACTCTTGCCATGTTGGAGTGGAGTACTGCAATAGTTAAGCAGTGCAATATATGTGGATCACTTGCTTTCTTGAAAAGATTCTTAACTGTCTTAACTGCACATTCAGCTTCTCCGTTTCCTTGTGGATAATGGCGGCAGGGGGGGCTACTTGTGAAGTGTACGAAGAGAAATTCAAGAACCCTTTGGATATGAACTAAGGACTTATTGCTAATGACAAATTCGAGAATATTATATCGAGCAAATATTGATTTGCAATTGTCAACAATACTACCTGAAATTGTCTGCAGATATCTCTATCCATCTGGAATAACAGTCAATGACTAATAAGTATCCGTGTCCTTTCATGTTCAAATAAGTCCATTCTTATCTTCTGCCATGGGTAGTCAGGTAACTTGGTAGGTTGTAGTGGCTCTGATGGATATTTCCTTCCTTTCTCGCATATACTACATCCTCCTATCTTCTCAGCAATTTGTTTTGAAAGGCATAGCCAGCAAACATTGTCCCACACTAGTGCTCTGCATTTGACGATACTTTGATGTCCTTTGTGCCTTTTTGGAGATCTGAAGGGATGATGAGTCGGCTCTACAGTAGGAGTCCCTGGTAAACTGTGAGATATTGCCTTAAAAACCAGTAGGGTTTCAGTTCAGAATCTTGTGTTGCTGCTTCAGGCCAGTGATCCATCTTGTAAAAACTTGGCTGCAGATTTTGTCAGTGATTTGTTTCTGCCTGATTTCCTTCAGACATTTGTCACTCATGGAAATGTTCTCTATGATGGAACAGACCAATATGTCTGTCTCTTGTTGGAACTTTTGTTTATTGGTACACTGCCAGGATCCCTTGATAGGGTGTTTACTATGAGGTTTTTCCTGGCGATGTGTGTAATCTCATAGGTAAATCATTAGGCACGTGTAGAAATTCCAGATTCTGGGAGTCAATACATCAAAATGTTTAGTCTTTAGCAGTGGTAGTAGAAGCTTGTGATCCATTTCTATGAAGAACTTTGGTAGTCCTATCAAGAAATCAGCAAACTTTTCACAACACCACATGACTGCTAATGCTTTCTCCTCAATCTGTGCATACCTCTGTTATGTTTCAATGAGAGATCTTGATGCATAGAATACAGGTTTCCAGTCATCTCCTTCCTTCTGAAGAAACACTCCACCCAAGCCATAAGATGATGCATCTGCTGAGACTTTTGTTGGCTTCTCAGCACTATAATATATCTGTACTGGTGCAGAGTCCAGTTTTCTCTCCAGTGTCTGGAATGTATTTCTTTGAGGGGGTAGCTCCCATAGTGCTTTGGTTGTCTCAAATTTGCCTTAATGTTTTGCCATGCTGAGTAATCTTCTTAGACATATTTTGTGGTTTGGTCAACTCTTTTATTGCATTTACCTTCTCATGATCTACTCAGATTTCTTCTTTGGAGATTGTGTGTCCAAGCTTTACTAGCAGAGAAATGACATTTTTCATTTAGTGTCACTCCTGCTGCTTCCATTCTTTGTAGCACCATTTGTACCCTTTATTCATATTCTTTCTGTGTTCTTCTTCACAAATGACCCCTGGTATTCCAGATACAATGTGCATCATTTCCCTTGTGGAAAATTTCTGGTCTGGAACCTATTCCAAAAGACAGCCTTTGATAACAGAATCAACCATTTGGCATAATGAAAGTCTTTGTGTAATACTATTTGATGGAAACAACTGTCGCAATCAAGTTTAGTAAACACCATGGCTCCATCAAGTTCAGCAAGAAGGTGATCAGTTGAGGCAAGTGGAAAATTTTCCCGGTTCACATTTTCATTCAACTTAGTCTGACTCTTTCATCTCTCTTCAGGACTGCTACAATGGAAGCACTCCAGTTCGTTGGAGACTTTACTGGGCAGATAATTCTTTCTCTAATCATTTTAACTCCTCCAGGATTTTCTTCATGGGAAGTGATAGACATCTAGGGGCAGCAATTGAGAAAGGGTGTGCTGTCTCATCCAAATGAATCCTGTAAACATACCCCAATTTTCCTAGGCCCGTGAACACACTGGCAAAGTCTTTTTTGTATTGATGACCATCACTCTTTATTGTATTCATTTTACTTAATAAATTGAGAGCTTTGATTGCTGATCCACCCAATAATGGTTCTGCTAAATCTTGCACAATGTACAGTCCCTGTTGCAAAGTTGTTCTCCCATAACTTAGTGTGGCATCTATATGCCACAAGGACTTTTGTGTCAACCTGGTCTGTATAACATTTGTTTGGAGGTTTTATTATGGAAGAATTCTTCCTGAAGAACTGTTCTGGTACTAGTCACATCTGCACCAATATCAAGTTAAAAATTGACCATTTTGCTGCAGACTTTGGTGGTGACTTCAACTTTCTCTTGCTATTCAAGCTTATTGGCTTCACTTACTGCATTTATTTTTTTTCAATGTAACAGAACCTAAGAAATGGTGTTCTTCCTTTTCAACACCCCTAACTCTTGATTTGTTCTTACAAACAGTTGTTTAGTGTCCTGTTTTGGAACACCATCTGCATTTTGTTGCTGAGTCAGGGCAGTCATGTCTGCTATGAAATGTAGATGCACTTTTTCTCAGGTATCTTCTTTTTATGTTGATACTGTTTTCATTTGCTGTTTAGATGATTCATGAGCTCTACCTATCTGTAGGCATTTGTCAAGGGTTAGCGTTTTGTCTGCTAAAAACTTCTCTTAATGCATTGTCTTTAACAGCCACGATGACTTGATCCCTAATGAGCATCTTTTAATTGTGCAAAATTGCAGTTTTTTTGCAAGTTGGTGCAAAACAGCTATATAGGTCCCTAGACTCAAAATTTTGTTTCCGAAGGTGGAATTGATGAAACTCATAAGCATTGTGATTATCACCAATGAAAAATTCCTTGAATTTGTTGATCACCTCATCTCGTTCTGTTTTTTGTAAATCATTATCAAGTTTTAGTCCCTTGTAAATGTTAAAACATTTTTGAGCAAAATTTGCTAGAAATACAGATGCTTAATATTCTGTATAAATTTCATTTGAGAGTTGACTGGCGACTGAATGATTTTAAAAATTCTGCTTCTCAGGAGGGGGAACATTCGCAGAAAAATGTCTCAGCCATTTCTTTAAATAAAGTGAGAAAAATAAACTTACAATTTTGTGAATTCTTTCTTTTTTTTTTTTTTTTTTTTTCAAATGCATGTGTGCAGTTTGAAGGCTGTCATCTTTTCCCCTTGATGGTGAAAAAAAAAATGTTTTTCCCTTTTACCACTGAAATCTTCTTTTAGAGTTCATTCAAAACTTTTGATTGACCACTTCTGATACCATGTAGTATTTTGGGATTTGATGATATTGGATTAATAAATAGTAATAATGCACAGTTAATTTTAAGCTTTGATTTATTCATTGAGGAGTACATGAGAATGAATGGTGATGTGTTTACATTTAGGACTGAAACTACTTTTATAAAACTAGAGAGTTCATATGTAAATATTCTATAATCTAAATGAGATAATTTCAAGTTGCACCACAGTAAGAATGAATAGGTTTTGAATCAGATTAGTTAGGTTTAGGTTAGTCATTGGCTACCAGCCTTTCTTTATTTTCTCTTGCGCTACATGAAATGTAGCAAGATTTCAAAATAAACAGTTTTGAACCAGCTGGTCAAAGGTAGAACACATGCTACTCAATGAAAAGCTTTACACAGTAAGTCACTTATAAACTCTACATGAAGCAAAGACATACACATTCTAAACCACAAACAAAAATAAATAACTTCCTTTCTTGTAACCTCACTTAAATTGTTTTTGAAAATGCTGTGTTTATTATTGATGATGTTCCAATACTCAGTTCTTTATACAGACTATAAATCAGAATGACTCCATCATGCATTCCAGACCTGGATAAAACATTGGGAATGATGTATCAACAGTGAAGGAGATTATTTTAAAAAAAAAAACTGCTTATTAAACGTGTAGCTACAGCAATAAATTTATCCTTAGAAAAGTTTGCTTCTTTTTAGACCTAGCATGTATGAATTTTATCATTTAAATGTTATCTTTAATTGATGTTCCTACCTCATGCTTGAAAAGTTTAAGCTGGGGAAAAAAAAAAAAAAAAAATTTAGAAAAAAAAATAATCCTATCATAGCAGGTGTTCAAAGCCTGTCATTATTTTTCTATGAATAATTTATTTTTTGGGGGAGAAAAAAAAAAAAAACTGTCAATATTTTTCCCCAGCTTCTCTAAGACATAGAAGAAAATTTTTACATACAAAAGATTAATATAAAATAAAAAAAAAAATACAAAGAAAATATGCATCTGATTTCCTCAAAGTTTGCTTCTGTAGCTGTGTAAAAAGAAGATAATGGCTTATTCAGAAAATAACATCTAATTTAAAATAACAGGTTTATCAATATGAAGCTTATTTTTTTAAGCTTCTTCACTTTTCCAATTTGTTTTTATAGTCAGATATCGTCATTCTGCCAGGAAAGATATTTTTCCAGTTCTTTGTTTTAAAAACTTCCGCAGTTGATCATCTGCATATGTAGAATGGAGACTTCTTTGTTTTTGAGACTCATATCTTCATTACAAAATAATGAAACCAAAGACACATGATACATTAAGAATTATTTCCATCATTCGTGCTTGGTTAATATTACAGCCTGAAAATCAATCATGTCGATTTTAGATTCAAGTCATTTGTGACTTTTTTTTTTCCTTCTTCAAACTAACTTTTACAGTTGGTAACTGGGAATGCAAGAGTCAAGGAGATATACATGCGAGTAAATACTTATTTTCCAACATCTAGAGTGAGATTGTAAAAAAAATTATATATCTGAAAAATTAAGCTTCCCTAGCATTTCAAGTAGGTCCTTCTATCATACTTTATCAAATACATTTGTATTACTCACTCTGATAACAAAGATATCATTTCTTGTATCTTGAACAAAGTGACATTTACTCTTGCCCTATTTCCTGTCTAATTTTGCTTTGAATTGTTCATTAGAATCCCAAAAATATGTTTTGTTAAGCTGATTGTCCAGTGGAGTTTGCATATATTTGCTTCTTTGGCATTACTATCAAGACGGATTGAATGTGATCTTCCAGTATTTCACCACAATCATATTTCGTTATTTCAGTAATCTTATCAATTCCAAAATCATTAACGACTGACAACATCTGTTACTATACCATGTGGTCTGTATCTTTGTTTCTGTTCATCTTGGCCAGTGCTGAACTTGCCTCAGATTTTAATACTTCAGATCATCCAATATTTTTATGTTAAAAGAATTAATGATGGATAGCAATACTCTAAGATGAAAAATAAAATCTACCAAAATACAAACAAAAGAGTCAATACCTGACTGTTCTAATAATTATGTTACCTTCTTCACTGGGCATAAAGACAGGTGTCAGTATTATATTGGTATTAAGTATTAAACTGATCTTTGAGGTCATCGGTAAATTTAAATTAGTATCTATTTCTGAGAAGGTATTGTAACTATTTACATTGTTCAGACTGTTGTCCTCATCTTTATTGGCATATTTACTGTTTTGACTGTTGTACATGCCAGCCTTCCTCAGGTGATATACATAAGAATTTCAAACGGAACCCTTTATTCCACCCACCAGAGTAGATTCTAGTTCCATGTGCCATACCTCTTCCATATATCTCAGTTTCAGTTATTTCCCTTTAGTAACTCAACTCTCCAAGTTTTTGTTTGCCTCTGCTATGAACTCACAACTCATTAGATTGATATGTCCCAAAAATTAATTCACTGATTTCCCCAAGGGTACATGGCCCAGTGGATAAAGGCGTTGGTTGAAGTAATCCAGTGACTTGACCCAAACAGCAGTGAGGTCAATAACGGATTTGGTTTGAAATTTCAGTGTATATAACCTGAAGAAGTTTGGGGTGTGCAATGACCGAAACGTTATGAATATGACAGTAAAGAGAACAACAGTCCAAATCATGTAAATAAAATTAATATACAATTCTACTGAACATAAAGTGGAGGATATGTTTTATACTGTTCTTAAGTAATCAAATTATCTTTCTAGAATTAGTACATATAATAATTAGATAAATAAATTTAAAACACTCACAGCTAAAAACTTAATGTCTTAAAATAAGTCGTTTTTTTTATAGAATGGGTAAACTAGTATTATTAGAAAATGGATCACCCACTTTATGTCCGGTAGCATCCTATATTAAGTAAGAAACTGATCACAACAGAATTACAAAATATTAACTAGTGTATTTGTGCAGTCAAAATGGCTGCAATTGTTAGAAAGTTTTAATAGTGAGATACAATGCAATGAAAGTTTTGAAACAATGTACTGAGATTTGATAAAGTGGCGATAAAGAATTCACAATTTAAATAGGTGCCAATTAACCGTTTAATTAATCTGTTTCCTTTGGGTTTTTTTAGATGTTCAATGGTATCTATGATTCATTGATTACTCCTGGTATTATATATGTTGCTTTTTGCTTAATATCTTTTCATGTGTTTTATTATGTTTAACAGTGAAATGGAAATATTTCTTGGAAGAAAATGATTAGCATCAGAACAAAGCCTATTTCAAGATGAAGTTGAAGCAAGATAATCACTTAATAGACAAAGGTGTCTGTGTGCCTCATAATAAAGTCTTGAACAAATAAGACTTCAATCTAAGAAATGTAGTAGTAAAAGAGTTGATTAATTTAATGGTTCATTTTACTTGGCAAGTAATTTTGTCTAAATGCAGATAAATATTTAATTTGTATAGATTATTAAAATGACTAAGGGAATTAATTACTTATAATTTATTAACTTATGTTGATTTACTACCTTTCCTTCTACAGATGGAACAGGAAATGTATAAATAAATACACATTGATAATATATGGTTTTATCTTCGGATAAGATCTTAACAAAATATGTCATTTTTATGGAATGGATAAATCCCACTATATATATATATATATATAAAACCTGAAATAGAATACCTTTTAATCAGTCCATCTTTTCAACACTTAAATAGTTTATTTTAATCAGTAGATGCATTTGTAGTGTAATAGTTAACAGCTCAAAAAGAGAAATTGGTGAGAATAGTTCAGATTCTGTTTGAATTTGCTGCATTCATTTTCACAAATACACATGGGAAAGGAATGAATTCACATGTTTCTCCTCCCAGCTTTGGGTTAAATAACAGAGTAAAATAGGCTGTCTAATTTTGGCTGGCAATAATTTTAGAATTCAAAACTGATTGGCTGTAGGGCTAGCAACACCACCCCATCAAAACCTACTCATTAGAGAAACTACAGCAGCAACAACACTGATGTGATGAGGCCATGGTCCTATGCTCCACAAGAGAATATTCAGGAAGTCAGGGAGATTAAAAATATTTTCATCAGCATTTTCAACCATGATCAGTCAAGCAATTCACTACTTATAGTTCAATTTTTTTTTTATACAGTGGTGTTTACCCAGTAAAAGGCCCAGGTGGGGGGGGGGCACTCTAGGTATATGCAGATATGTGCAGAAGATAATGGTTAAATCTAGACATGAGCAGGTTGAGATTGTAGGGATCATGGGAAGCAGCCTCTTGAAAGTCAGTTCCACAAACCAGTGTTTCATGGGAAGAAGCTGTTTGAGTGGAACTTACATCTCACCAGGGAGATATGAAGGTTATGAAGGTGGTCCATTACAATGTGCATGGCAAGTCTTAACCATGAAGTTTAGGACTGGTGGAGCTAAGGAGTGTAATTCATCTGAACACTCTACATGGAAATAACATTAGGGGATTATAAAGAGTAGATCAACAGACTGGATACGGCCAGAGTGTATTGATGATTGAAAATTTTCTTTACTCATTTTGCTTCACACGTTCTTGGTAGATTTTCAACTCTGATACAAAGATTCTGCCTTTAGATTTTTGAAATTGTTTTTGGCACAAGTTCTCAAAACTTGGCATTATCAAAAGCAGCTCACAAGAATGATTATCGAACATTGCATTCTTACTTTCTCATGACAATTTTCCCATTTTTCTTAATTCTTCCACACAAAAATCCATACATCAATTTGTTCGGAAGTACTAGACAAGAAGACCAGTCCAAGATATATGCTAAGAATGAGAAATGTCAAAATCATGCAAATACAGAAGTTTAAATATGTGGAAAGTGTTTTAACAGAGGACAGCAGATGTGATACCAAAATCTGAATGCACATTGGAATAGCAAAAGATTCCTTCCAAAAGCTAAAAGTATTAAGAAAAAGGAAAATTTAATAAAAAACAAAGGATAGAGTACTGAACCATTAAGTAATATCTATCCTCTCATATGGCAGTGAAAGCTGGACAGTTTCCTCAGAAACTAAGTGAAGACAAAGTAACAAATGTAGTTCTATTCTGAGAATACAATGGACAGAGCATGTTAGCAATAAGGAAGTTTTAAGAAAAATAGAAACAACAAAGACTCTTAGAATATATGCAAAACATTCATAAATATACATGTTGATTCTGATGCCCCACCACGTATAAATATTCTTTCTGCAATACTAAGCACTCTTTATAAAAATAGCAAAATTTTATGATAGGATAAGGAACAAATAGGAAAAACTTAAATTTATCTTCACTTTTATCAGAATATGAAATATGGCAAAGAAAAAATTCTGATATTTTTTATTCTTGTGTTTTTTCATTGGTTAAGCAGAACTCACATGTACACCCTTATGCAAATTAATTCAAACAAAATGAATAATTTTGTCATTTACTTTTTTTTCATGTTTTTCCAATGAAAAATGATCCAGTGCACATGTTAATACTTCGTATATCCATTACATGAAGTTGTTCCTCGCAGACTGACCACAGATTCTCGATTGGATTTAAATCAGGAGAAATTCCAAGCCAGTCTATAGTACTTTGATTTGCACACTGGTAAGGCTTACCAGTGTATTCGTGCAATGTCACAATTTTCATACACTTGCTTGGAGGAAAATGCATTGCAGACATTCTGATGTCCCACTAATCAACAGTAGAGACGGTAGTGTCTGTGGATGATGAAAATCTGATGCAATCAGGAAAGACAATACTTTTCAAGACCAAACAAATTTCATCATACATGCCGAAAATTATCAGTTCAACCCACTTCTCACAATCAGACGAGACTTCAAAATTACTTTTGGAACCCCTTCTTGATCTGGTAGAGAACTTTAGTAACTGATTAGATGTCAAAGGGCACTAACCACACTGTATTCAATCAATGATTAAAAAAAAAAATGACCTAATCTAAGGAAAAATAGAATTTGATTACACCCCGTCATTCCAGTGGGTCTAAAACTGACCATATGGTGAAAGAAAGGAAACTAAAGTGGTTGTATCAATTAATTTTCACTAGGATGTATCTCTCCTTTCAAGCAGCATTTCTGTGTATAATTTATGTGTAAATGTGTATCAATTCTTGTTTGTCTGTTTGAGGTTCTGATGATGTGTATTTATTTATGTGCATGTGACCATCTAGTAGACATTTTCATGTATGTTGATTGAGTGATGTTTTGTCTGAGTGTGAAAGAATTTAAGTTACACTGGTTGTGGTTATATCTTAGATTCTTTAAGTATGGATTTTTATAAAAATTGGTGATAATAAAGTATGTTTAACATATGTTTATAGATAGCAAAATATTTATCAGAACTCCCTCTAAGTATTTCCTGCATAATGAATTATTTTCCTTTCTTATAAAAAGGTGATTGCCTTAAAGTTGAAAGGACATGGCATTTTAAAAAAATATTATTTGCACAAAAATCCTGGAGATCCAATAATTTTTTCATAACGTTTACACAATTTCCTCTCAGATGAAAATGAGACTTGAAGCAATAGAAATGTGGTTCTACAGAAGGATGATGAAAATACCATGGACTGAACATGTGAGTACTGAGGAAGTTTCAAAGAAAATGGAAACAAAAAGGACTTGGAATCAGAAAGAGACAGTTAAAATTTCCAGAACACATCATAAAGGCTTAGAGAATTTGACACTCACAGGATATATTAAAGGCAAGAGACAGAGAAAAACAGTGTATAATCTACCAGACACTCTTGTGTAAATGGATAACAGAACAGGTAGTGAGAGAAATAGCAAAAAGACAGAGCTACAAAGGATAAGATGTGGAGAGTCATGATTGTCCATGTCCTGAAGAATAGACAAGCAAATAAAAGGAAAAAAAAAACAAATTCCAAGTAACAAACATCTTTTCATACAGACATCTTTTCATACAGACCCCATCTCTTTACGAATATTGATATAGATTTTTTTTTTTTATTCAAAAAGTTTTTTCCAAACATTTTAGCATTTTATTGTAGAGATCATTTTGTTTGGAAATCATGTTCTTAAACAGCATCGTCAGATTGACACTTTCATATGCATGCAATATAGGGCACCATTCATAAATATTTAAACTGTCAGTTAATTTAAACTGTCAACCACTTTCTAAGATCAATGGTTAAAAGTGGTTTTAAGCAAGTGAAGTCTGTGGGTTTTGACAAAGACCATTTTTCTGAACGTTGTAGTCTGGTGCTACAGATTCCCAAAGAACTGTACCAAATAACAGAAACAACAGTTGCAACAACTAAAATGGATAGTATATGGAACTCAAAAAGAAAGTAATAAACAATAATTAAGTTGACATTCCTCATTACTTCAAATAAAAGTTTAGGAAAGAAACCTTCAATACTGTAAAGAGCAATAACAGCTACTGGACTTGAGAAACTTATTTTCCTGGAAAATTGTTATAATAAAGATTTTATAAATTTCAACCAAATGCAGTATTGGCTGCTCAATCAATAAATACCAAATGTTTCCTTATAAGGAAACAATATTACCATCAGTTTTGATTCCTTTAACAGAGTTCATATCTAGTGATTTCAGTGGCCATTGCTGCACCTCAGTATTCTCTTTGGTGTTGTCTCTGACTAGTCTGGTAAGGTGTTTGTTAACATGCTGAAAAACTATTAGCAAACCAATTGAATTTGGGATTTATGGTAGCATAACCTTATTTAGTATTTCTAGTTCAAACTTGTTATCTATAATTTCCTTCATTTGCTACAATAAACCAACACCATTTTTCCAACATACAACATCATGACGCTCCTTTCTGTGTTTAATAATTGATGGAATACAAAGTGAGTAATGCCCTTTGACATCTAATCAGGGTCACTAAAAAGTTCCCTACAAGACCAAGAAGGGGATCCAAAAGTAATTTTGAAGTCTCAGCCGATTTGGCGAAGTGGGTTGAACTGAGAACTTTTCAAAATGTATCTCTAACATTAATTTTAATTAATTGCTCCATATTCATATTCACTCTGAACATTGTTTCAAGACCTAATCCTTTATTTCTTTCATGCTCACGTATTCTTTAAGGAAACTTATGGCATGAGACCAAATAGCTTCAGGATTTTTTTGGCATGAGACCAAATAGCTTCAGGATTTTTTTTATTACTGTCACGTCTATTCTCCAATCATTCTTCATTTCTTAGATCTTTTCTTATATTAGCCGCAGTCATTTTCCTCTTTCAAATCAAAAGTTGGTAAATGTATTTATCCATTTTTATGGTAGTTTTTCTTAAATATCAAGATCTGGGTTGAGCCAAATAGCCACCAGCTACAGTAGAGAACTTAATGTTATTGGAAGCAGCAATTTTCAGAAAGACAACTTCAAAAGTCATATAGAAAAGCTTCAGATTATGTAGTTGCATGATCATTGCTCAAGTTCCTTATCATAGACAATATTTTTGATCATCATGACAACTACAATTCCAATAGAAAAATATTTCACATTATCAAGAAAAAGTAAAAATACATAAAATGGTTGGTTCACAGTTTCACTCCAATAAGTATCGGACTCTCCCTGATATACTCTTATAGGAATTAAATTCTCTATACATTTTTCAACCAATAAAATCTCATCAGAAACTTTGTTTGATAAACCATCATTACAAGGGCAAATACTGCCAAAATACTCACAGACGTAGTTGTACACCTAACAAATTATTTTTGGACCATTTAGAAAATAACAATTCCCTTCAGCACTCCTGCAAGTTTGTAAAAAAGATTTTGATAGACTTTGTGAAATTATTTTCTAACAATGAAAACATTGTATTCACAAAGTTCACACCTATGTGAAATCAGATTTTGAATCACTTTACTGATAAAAATAGAAGCATATTTCTTTTCAAGGCTCAAACCCTTTTGGGAGGTCAGTTTGATCTACACATGTAGACAATGAGAACCAGCTGACATTAGAAGGGATTAACTAGCAATTGCCAACTAAGCCTTTGTCTACAAACTCACAAACATTAGGCTAAGCATCATAAAGTTGGTCTGTTCCCACCATACTAACACCACATTACTTACAAACTTCACTGTAAAGGAAAATGACCTTTTTTATGTTTCATTTAAATGTTGTATTTTTGATAAATGTTTGGAATCATGACACTCAGATAGCAACAAAAACCTCAGTAGATGGATCCCAACACTTTTATATTATAGAGAATAAAATATAAGATTTGTACAGAAACAACTGAGAATCATAAAAAAAAAAAAAAAAAAAAAAAAAAAAAAAAGAGTAATTGGTAAAATTGTAAAATGTACCAAATTTTAACTGAAGAATGAATAACTCTAGTTATCTAAATTTATTTAAAAAAGAAAAACTCAGCTCTAAACTGGGCCTAAAAACGAATAATTAGTTCTAACTTAAGGTTAAGAATTTTATATTGTTAGTTCCCCAACCTGACTTGAATTGTTGAGTAAAAAATTTTGATTTTGCAGTGATTTATTTTTCAATTTCTCTAAACTACTGTCTGTAAAAGTCATAAAATAAAGCATCCTTATTTGAAGGCTCTGATTGTTCAAAAGAAATAAAGATTCGGTAATTCAAATTTCAAGTTCTCCGAAACCTTTTGGATGAGAAAATGAAAACTTCATTTCCATAGGAAAAATACAGGTATGTCGCAAAGCATGGTCTGCCTTGTTATTAAATGTTAGCTGTGATGGTAAAGATGGAATCATTCCTTTTCAAAGTGATGTGTTAGCCATTATAAAAGTTTTGTTGCATATGTGTATGCATTGTATTTTCTTTGATAATTTTTGAGTATTGTCTATTCATTTGGTTGTGGTAGACATGTTTTTTTGGGGTTTTTTTTCAAGTATATCTATAACAATGGAATTTTGTGAAAAAAAGAATAGTTAAAAAGTTGGAATTGTGAAAGAATTTTTGTGTTTTTAAATTGGTATTACCCCATGCAAGGCAGTAAAGTCAATAACAGAGAAGAAGTTACAGGGTATAGAGAAATTACAAAGAGAAACATTAAATAATAAGTGGAAAGTTGGCTGGAAAGCTTGGACCCAGAAGGGAGTTTCACAAGCAAGAAGTGCAAGAAAAGAAGCTGTTAGCATAGAACTTATGGCAACATGTAGCCAGCTCAACTATAAATTGAGCAGATCTAATGCCTGAGTAGTACTGTGCTTAAATTTCAAAATTCTAGGTACCATAGCAAAGAGTTCAACCAATCAATTACCATGAAAGTATTTATAGAAAAGGTACAGAGAGGCAACCTTACAGATGTGGGCAAGTGACTGAAGCTGAGCTGCCAGATCAGCACCAATAATATTGTTGGTTCTTTGGATCTTGTCAAGGAGCTCTAGGTAAATAGGATCACTGAAGCATATGTAAGAAAGAGATTTTGGAGAGAAAAACTGTCTTACTCAACACAATAAACCAAGGTTTTAGCAGCTGACCTAGCTATGGATTAAATATAGTCTTTTCATTATTTACATTATTCAAACTATTGTCCTCATCTTTGTCGCTATATTTATCACATTTCGGCCATTGTATACACTGGGCTTCACTTAAGGCAGTGGAGAACTTGGAGAGGGGAATTAACAGGAGATAAGTGATAACTGACATGCATTAAATATGGCATGTGGAACTAGAACAGTCTACTCCAGTGAGCGAAATAAAGGGTTCAGTTCGACATTCCAACCACCTGAAGAAGGCCAGAGCGTACAACAGCTGAAACATTGTGATAAATATGGTGACAAAGATGATGTCCGAATAATGAAAATAATGTACATAATACCTCATGTCAGAAATATCGACAGATATTGATAGTCTTTTCACTTCATATCAGCTGAGAATGTTAGCCTGAGAAGGTGCAATGTTTTACTTTCCTGGTGGTTAGCATCAGCCATGCCTATGGAAGGCAGAGGAGAAATTCTTTTCATAAACAGATAAAAATTAAAATTGTATGAAAAAATAAAGAAAATTATAGTTATCAATGTAGTTACTTTGAAACAAAGAAATATGAAGGGGCGAAATGTCAAAATCAAGCAAGGACAGAAGTTTAAATATGTGGGAAGTGTTTTAACAGAGAGTAGCCGATGTGACTGAAATCTGAATGCACATTGAAATAAAAGATTCCTTCCAAAAGCTAAAAGTATTAAGAAAAAGGAAAATTTAATAAAAAACAAAGGATAAAGTACTGAGCCATTATGTAATATCTATCCTCTCATATGGCAGTGAAAGCTGGACAGTTTCCTCAGAAACTAAGTGAAGACAAAGTAACAGATGTAGTTCTATTCTAAGAATACAATGGACAGAGCATGTAAGCAATAAGGAAGTTTTAAGAAAAATAGAAACAAAAAGGACTCTTAGAATATATGCAAAACATTCATAAATATACATGTTGATTTTGATGTCCCACTATGTATAAATATTCTTTCTCCAATACTGAGCACTCTCTCTCATATATATATATATATATATATATATATATATAGCAAAATTTTATGATAGGATAAGGAACAAATAGGAAACATTTATCAATTGAACATGTTTTACTTTTATCAGAATATGAAATATGGGAAAGAAAATTCTGATACTTTTTTATTCTTGTTTTTTCATTGGTTAAGCTGACCTCATGTGCATCTGTCTTGTCAAGCAGCATTTATATGTATAATTAATGTGTGTCATAATTCTAGTTTGTTTAGGCAGGATTTAGATTGTGTGTGTGAGTGAGAGATTATATATATATATATATATATATATATATATATATATACACACACAGATTTATAAACATTTCCTATTTGTTTCTTATCCTATTGTGTATGTGTGTGTAACAATTAGAAAATGACACATTTGATATCAATTTTAACGATTGTTTTCCAAATTATGAATAACTCTTCTCAAATAAGGTGGAAATTCTCTCAAGAAATTTCAGTAGCATTTGCCTTAAAGAACATTTGCTGTCTAAATTACACACAAAATAACTGCCACATAAAAGGTCTCTAGTTCAACCAACACAGCATATAGGTTGCAGTCAATGTGCAAAAGTAAACGACACTACACATGCAAATATCATAAATCCTCATTCAAGAACCATACTAGCCAAATATATATATATATATATATATATATATATATATATATGAAAGGTGAGATGCCAAGACTTGAATTTCCTAGTGATTAACTGGAATATTTTAGAGAAGACAAGCATGGATGGTGGGATGACTAGAGGGTGTGTTGCAAGGTTTTGTAAATGTTTGCCTGCAGGTAAAGTTGAGTTTCCTGGAGTTTAAAGCCACAAAATAGACTCCTCAGTGTGACCAGGAAATTAATATTAAAAGATCGACACATTAATAAGTACCTTTATGCTATTTGCCTCCTGATGGATGATTGGTCAGTGATGTCTGTCTAAAACTTACCATCATATCTGGCTGAAATCAATGTGCAGGAATGATAATAAATTATACCTGAAGATTACTTGCAGCATGAAACTTTTAGACATGATTCTACAACAGTCTTTTTCTTTTTTTTTTTTTTATTTTGTTCTTAATTCTTGGCCTTACCGAATATGGATTCTAAAATTGAGAAGTGGGTCAAACTGAGAACTTTTCAGCCAACCTCACATTATATATATATAAAGACATTTTTATGTTTATACGTTCTTTTTATAGATACAAATATTTAAGTAAATGCTCTGCTTATAATAAACGGTATTAACGACATTTACCGGCCTTAATGTCAGAGAAATTTTCATAGAAAATATGTGTCCTTTGACACGAATCGAACCATCATATAGTCTGACGTACAGTTTCAGATTTTACAAGAATGTTGTGAATTTATTTTCGGTATAGCAGCTATGGCTATCAACGCCACTATACATAGCAAAAATTCATTTTTAGCTGAAAATATTTGGTTAATAAAAGGGAAAGATTGATAAATAGAGGTTATGTAAAGTGTCGTGTTCATAAAGAAATACATGAATAAAAAATTAATTATACCTTCACTGTCCATAAAATTGTGTCCATAAAAATTAAATATGGTGTCAAAAATAATTATAATAATATAAGTTATAATTATCATTAATTCACTCCTAATTACGAACAATACGTAACATTCTCACTATCTGACAAGCAGTCAACATGGACAAGCCGTCAACACATACGTTAACAAAAATTTCAGCTCCCTTTTCAGTCCATAATAGTAACATGTATCTCTTAATACTCAACAAAAATTCGAGGTAAGAAAACCTCGGACACATTGTATTTTCCAGCTAAATTATCTCGACACTCATTACACACATTTATATAAAAAAAAACATAAGAGAAAGGTTGTATACACTTATCTTATTCTGTTGAATACCAGTATTTGATTTATATTTGACCCCCCAAAATCACAATTCTAATCAGTATTCCTGTCTCCCGTGTCTCCAACATCACATAACAACCAGATAATAAATAATAATCCTTTTGTTGTTTCCACACGTCTTGCTGTTTCTCACTTTTACGAGTATTTTTTTGGCATAAATGTGAGGGGGTTACAATTATTTACTCAGAGTTATAACTCCTACAAAAGCCACAACTACATTTTCTACCCAAAAGATGACTATAAACAATGTTATAAAATAAAATAAGACATATCTCGGCTGATTTGCAGGCAAATAAACTAACATACTTAAGAGCAAGAGCCGGATGTGAACGGAGACAAGGCCCCATCACAAAATGAGTTCCGGTCGAAAAATAAAATAATATTTTAAAGTGTTTCTATTTTTCGACCAATAAAAATGCTTCCCTCCTAATTATACTCGCGTCGTTTTTCGAGCCTGTAAGCCATAAAAGGGGTTACACGGGGAAGTACAACAGTAGTCAACAGGAGGCCAGGAAAGAGACCTGTCACGGTCAGTCAGCAGCAGTCAGCAGGAGGAGCGCCACGCCAACCAGTGTGAACTGCTATGAGAGATCAACCCAGACCGGGAGCCGGCTTATGAACTATACCACAAGGTAGCTGTCCCAAACCCACACATTCCTATTGAAATAAATCACGTAAATCTATTTCTGCTGTTGTATTTCTTTCTTGCAACCATACGCTTGTCTATAACAACAACTTTCCAAGATGATTAACAATCGTCAAACCTCTGCTGGACTTTACTGTGATCAAGTCTCTAATTAACGAAAATTATGCTAATTACAACAGCAAATACGAAAACATTTGATTATTTTTTTTTTCTTTTTGTGACGGGGCACAGAAAAGATAACAGCCGGAACCATTTCCCCAAAGCCATTATTTCAACAACTAAATAGGAAAAATACTGATTTTATGAAGGTCAGATGGAGAAAACTTTCAGCACCCACCTCATAGCAATTAGTCTATTCGAAAACTATACATATGCACTCACACACTACGTCATACTGAATTGACAATTTTCTCATTAATGTTACTGCCCTTGATAAATTGTCTCATTTTAAAACTTTTAATCGAAAATTATTAATGAATGTAATCTCAGTCAAGGTATTTAAATGGAAAAAAAAATCAATCATATCCAAGCTGTGGACAATTTGCTCAGTTTCTTAAAAAAAAAATAAAATAAAATAAAAAAAAACTGAGGTTGTAAAGCTCACTTCAGTTTCCAGTGTCAGTCAGTTCAAGTCACACTTTATGAACTTGACCATGCGTCACCTTGGTGCTGCATTATTACGTTAATAAACACCAGTTAATTTACATTTTAATTCACGTACGACTTTAGAAATTGTTTATTAAATTTCTATTACTTCCCAGATTACAAGTCCCCTTTTTTTATATTTTAAATAATTTTATCGTAAATTCACCATCTTAAATTCAACGTCATCCACCATTTAAAAAGACAGTAAAACCTACAGCAAGTCAGAAATAATATTTTAGAAGAATACAAGTCTATAAAAAGCTCTCCAAGTAATTCAGTGTTCCAAAATGTTCGGGTCAATACATTAACAAATGGAGGAAAAACATACTTGTCAATCGACGAAGACCCAAACGTGCCAAGAAAAATTCACGGCGTTCCTGCTTCAGAAATGTTTGAAAGGGTCAAACAATAGCCATGAATTACTTGTGAAGAACTGGTTGAACAGAAATTGATTGGACAGCACATCGTATCGGGCAGAATATATATATATATATATATATATAAAGAACATCAAGTATCCTGAGTACCTCTAACGAAAGAAAGGCATCTTAAAACACGCATTATGTTTGACAAAAAGCATAAAATATGTTGTAAAATACGGCAAGAAATACGGGGTAACAGACAGACAGAGAAGAGAAAGAGACGGTAGAAAACAAAACAAGACTGCCTCAGAAACCACAGCACTGCTAACGGCAGGCAACTTGAGAAACAAAACGTCTAAGCAGTAGCGTAGCTAAAGGGGGGAGCGAGGGGGCGGACCGCCCCGGGTGCCAGCATAGGAGGGGTGACACAATGTCACCCCCAGCAAAATTTTTCAACCAGGCTAAGGTGCCAAAAATAGTCTGAAAACAGTGGTGGAGACACAGGGTTTCGCAGGCGAGCATATGACCCCCCAGAAATAATTTATGACCCCCAGTTTTGTCCCCCCGTCAGAAATTTTCTAATTGTCGGGAAATTTGTGAGTAGGAAAAATAGCAATGTTTTCTGCTTTCATGTGTTTCAGTTGCTACAATCTTGGTTACTAACAAGAGACATTCATTGTTGTAACATTTTATCGGATGATATGGTGTTTTAACTCTGCATCATTAATAACAACAAAGCGAAATACGAAGCGAAAAGGGCAACAATTTCAGTCTTGCCTGTGTATCAATTCGCTGAGATACATTTTTCCATTGAGTTAGCGATATACTTTTGAATATAATCTACTAGTGTTGGGACGATTAATCGGAATCGAAAAAATCGGAACTTTTGGTGGGTATCGGAAAAATTTGTGCCTAAACGATTCTTTTAAATTTTTAACTTAATTTTCCATTATCAAAATACGATGTAATTTTATTTTACTTGTATAAAGAAAAACAAAAAATAAACTTTGCATAAATTCTCTAGGTAACCTTTAAAATAATGCAGTTGATTTACAATGTTCCGAAAAATGCTTAAAAATTAAATAGAACATATTTGTCAAGAAAAATACTTGTCGGATCTGGCTGTGCTGTCCATTGAAAACGAGCTTACAAGACAAACAGATTTTGACGATGTCACTGACCAGTTTGCCACAATGAAAACAAGAAAACATTCATTCTAAGACCATAGTATCGAATGTCATTCTTTTGTGTATTGCCGTGTTTTGTATTTAGTTGTTCTGAAAGTGAACAGTTGTATTTTAAAAATTCTTTTGATTGAACCGGTTTATTTGTGGTAATTGATTTTGTCTTGGATCATACATGTAAACAGTAACGTACTGGTCAGTAGAGTAAAGTAGAGGTAGAGCATGTATGAAAATTTAGCTACAGCTAACCATTCAGCATAGGGTGAATCGGGGTCATTGGGGTGACATTTGAGCTGACCGCCCCGGGTGACGTTTACTCTAGCTACGCCACTGCGTCTAAGGGAACGATTTCATAAGACACCGAGGCTCACCAACTGATGGTTTTATCAGTCGCTTTTATTAACAAGAGACAGTTGACAGAAACCCGGGATCTGGACACGTTGCAGAGAAGTTGTGAATATGCCAAACTGATCTGCTACTAAAGGAGAAAACCCGGGTGTAAATGGTTTTGACAGACCTGTCCGCGCGCGTATCGGGGCTATTTTTACGTCTGTACTGACGCAGGTTCGCCTCAAGATTTTGTGATCGGATGATATTAAAGTCGACTTATTTGGCAACAATTGTAGAAGGGAAAACGGCTTATCTTCTGGAACAAAATGCACTTGTACGTGTCTCGGGTGCAAAATACATGAAAGAAAATTTGGACCCAAAAGAAAATTTGGACCCAAAAGCTGCAATTTAAGAACTTAATCTCAGAGATAAGTTTTCTTATGAATTTGTGGCTTATGCAAATTTCCGCACCTCAGCTACTCATTACAATGAGAATGAGCGAGAGATCATCAGACGGGCTGCAGACGCCGACGAGTCGAGTGGTCGTGCTCTGTGTGGGGAGTTTCGCGACAGTCTCACCGACTGAGATTGAAAAGAAAACAAAGTACAACTGATACTCCAACCAACCGTACTATTTTTTCTTTTTTTGCTACAATTATACAAGTATTTGTGCGGTGAAAACTAAAACATTTTGATCTGTGTCAAAACTGTGACACTGTAGTATGTAGAGGAGGGTGAAGGGAGTCTCTCTGAGCCTTGGTTGGCAATCCATTTAGTGTTGGTGTCACGATAAAAAACACCCTTGATAGCCCTAGCGAAGCATCAAGAATTCAGCTATTTGGCAAGATTATGAACTACACCAATCAAAGTATTGGTGAGTTCAATCTCGGCTGAGGCCGCAAGATGATGATGATGGAGGTAGAAGTATCATGATATGGCGATAGGAAAATCTTTATGTCATTGAAGAAACTATGGTATATAGAGATGAAGTAAACGCCAAATTTACTTATCTTTAGTACCATTTATTGTTGACTCTTCGGTTACGGTGTTAAAAATTGTTGACTATCGGCATAGTTCTTTCTTCGGGGTTTGAAAGTTTATACAAGGTGGTTGTGTTCCTTCTGGTTGAAGGAAATTAATTCGTTGAATTCATTCATTCTTCTTGTTGTTTATCTTCTGGATTTGTACGTCAGATTAAACTCAGTCGATGAATCACAAACCTTGCGTCTCGAACTGCTACCTGATTTTTGGCGGGACGTGTTGTCATTGGTTGATTTTTATGATGTTCATTGACCCACATAAATTAAGTCCGGGTTCATTCTGAGGCCAGGAACAACAGAGGAAAGGAATGGAAATATATAGAAGAGAGGGAGAGAGAAAGAGTTTTTTGTCACTCAATTAGTAAAGAGGAAAGTGTATATTTTCGTATGATGTTATTACTACCTAATCCTACTACAGAACTATGTACGCTTTCAAATATTATGGATGAACATTTCATTATCTCTATTAGAAAACTACAAAACCGTAATCCCAAAACACACTTTGTGAAACTGTCGGGTTACCTCTTAATTTTCGAAACCGTTACTAGGGGACGTTCTCCGGCACTATAAATACTTTGTGATAATTGTTTATCCCTCTCTCTTCTGATCTTATCAGTCAATATGTGAGTGTCTCCCGGAAAAACGTGTTCTCTTTTGGGAAAAAGGCATGAACAATACATACACCCACACGTACGCACACTCATTTCACATACTTTGGACCAAAAAAGTTTCCACATTCATGTTACACACATTATCTGTTAATACGTTACCATTTGTGTGTGTGTATATATATATATATATATATATATATATATCTCGATTCTTGTTTCTTTACATTTCTTTACGTGGGCTCGCACCCCGCGTCTGCCATGTTTGTTGTGGTTATTTCAGGAGACATACGTGTTTATATCCCGACGCATACAATGGCGCTCAACAAGACTACAAAATGGTCAGATAAGAATGAATGCCCTTGTGTTGCCCAGTCAATCACCAGATCTGAATCAAATCAAAAATCTATGGAAATAGCTGAAGATTTATATTGAAAATCATCACCGAGAAAATGTCACTGATCTAACAATGATATGTGGAGAAGAATGGTAAAAGTTATCAGCCAATCGCTGTAAGAATCTTCTCTCATTTGCAGAGAAGTTAGAAGAATCGACATTTCAAAGAACTTCACTTGGCTAAACGTAATATGTAGTGAAGAATGGTAAAAATATCAGCCACTCGCTGCAAGAATCATGTATCTTCATACAAAAAGTCTTTGGAGGTAGGGTTTGCAAACAAAAGGTCACGCAAAAACTAAGTCTTAAATATTTTTCTTAGATTTTTTAGTCTCATTTTTATTTCTCGAATAATTTATTTACAATTCTTTGACTTCTGGTTATAAATTTCTCATTCCTAACACTTTAAACCTGATGTATCAAATCTGAAATGATAAATTTATAAATATCTTTTAGAAAATAGTATTTTTTTCTGTACAGTACGGAGACTTATTTGACCCCACTATATATGAAATGGATCAAATCCAACAGATTTTTAATTTATTTGTTTAGATGTTATTTTAGAAATGAATACACATATTTGAATAGATTCTGTTTTTATGTATTTACATCTACCGGCCTGAATATTTCGAGAAATCTTGGTAGAAAAATGCGTCCCCCGGCAGGATTCGAACCTGCATCCCCTATGGGAAACCATCATTAGATCTAAGCTCGAGTAGTGTTTTTGAACACATACTACCCGAGTCTCGAAATATACATGTCTGCTCTGTTTTGTATCAAAGTACACGCGCACACACACACACATATATATATATATATATATATATATATATATATATATATATATATGTATATAAGTGATAGACAGGATCATTATTGATACACCTCTTATAAAAAAAAAAAAACAACCAAGTGTATATTGTAAGATTAATGAGATTCCGTTTGTGTTTGTGACATTAATGCGTGTCCCTTTAGTGACATCAATGTGCTTCCTTTTGTGCCTACGGAATTAACATTCTTTGTAAATTGAAACGTCAATGACATTACTTTCGTAATTTTCACATTAAAAAGCTTCCCTGTATCTTTGTGAGATTAAGGAAATACCTTTTCATTTTTTAAATTAATGAGAAGGCCTTCGTGTCTGCGGGCATGTTTATAATAGGAGTAGCAAACTTTTAGGGATAGATTCTTTTGTGTACGGTGTGACATGAATTCACATCTTTGTCCATGTTACGAGTGTGATTTCAGTTAAAAGGCATTTGTTTCATATTAATGGTTATTCATTTGTGACTTTCATGAAACAAAATCTCAATTGTCTTTGCTTGTTCGACATTAATAGAATTTCTTATATACTAGACATTGAACAGAAACCCTTTAAGCATATAATATTAATATTATATAATATTAATGAGCATGCCTTGGTGTATCTGACATTAAAGCGAACCCTCAATAATGTCATGAAAACGGATACACCTATCAAGTCTCCCGACGTATAAGGGTCAAGCAGCTTACTTCCTAGGAACAGACAGCCAGACACCAGCATATTATTTGATTATAGTAGCGAAGGTTTTATGCAGAGTCAGCCTGACTTTTGAAGGGACGAATACAGAGACCTAGTGCACTATGTGCCACAAAGTCCCTAAACGACCCTCCGCAGGTTTTGAATTTAGAGTTGTCCTTCTCCTAGACCAGTTGCCATCCGAGGCTATAGAACCCAGTCTGTCCTACTAATTACCCATAGCTGGAGAGAGAAGAGGATTAATATCTTTCCCAAGGATATTAGCATGTAAGTCAATGTAATGGATTCGACTGGATTCGGACTCGCCTCTGATTTCTCAATCAGAGACGCTACCCACTACTCCACCGTGCCCCAAGGACACATGGCACAGTGGATAAAGGCGTTAGTTAGATCCAGTGATATGATCCAAAGAGAGTGAGTTCAATACCTGGTTAAGGCGGTGGAGAACTTTGAGAGGAAAAGTAGCAGGGGATAACTGATAACGGGCATCCATTAGAAATGGCACGTGGAACTAGAACAGTCTACCATAGCGAGCGAAATAAAGGGTTCAGTTCGACATTCCAATCACCTGAAGATGGAAGCAGCGTACAACGGCCGAAACGTTGCAATAAACATGGCAACAAAGATGAGGACAATAGTCCGAATAATGTAAATAGTGTACATAATATCTCATCTCAGAAATATAGACAGCCACCGTGCCTGTCAAGTACACAACGTCAATCTCATATCACGAAGTCATTTTCTTCATTTTCAATTATACGACGTCTGACCAAAAAGTATCAGAACGGTTGCTATGGTAACGGAGCTAAGTACTCAGAGAGAAGCCGCTTGGCACAAATTGACCTTGAACACTGTCGCGAATGCACAGTAAGTTACGTTCTCGCTCACTTCCGTTGTTTATAGCAGTGCTTGGAAGGAAGATGTGTAGAGTGTGGTCATCTCACCATACCACATTTTCTGTCAGTGACCATGGTTTGTGCAGCAGTTTTTGGCTAAGAGCAACATTCCCTACATTCGACAAACGCCATATTCCCCAGATCTCGCCTTTTTAAGCATTTTTCCTCTTCCCAAAAATCGAATCCCATTTGAAACGAACAAGATTTCAAGACATCGAGGAAATCAAAGAAAATGCGACGAGGCAGCTGCTCGCTATCTCCAAAAAGAAGCTTTATGAATGGTTCTATCAATGGAAATGATACTGGATAAAATTTGAAAGAGATTAAATGCTGAATTGATGTGTTTTTATAGGACCAGTCCCGATTATTTTTTTATCTGCTCTCGTATAGACTTAAAAAAATATTTTGACAATTCAGCATTTAAAATACAGCAGAAATTTCCCTACTGCCGGAAATATTATGTTATAGAATCGTCTATGTTTGTCTACTCACCCCCGTTAAAAATAGACTCTTCTATAAGAATTAGCTTTGATCAATCAACACCACACATTGTGAAACTGCTTGTTATTGGTCGAGACGCCCCCAGAATGTGTATCCATGGTCAAAAATCTGTTTTCCCGCCAGGATCGTGGGAGCCTACTTTGGTTTCCCAAAACAAATAAAAGGACGAATTTCAGTCCAATTCACCAGTCAATTTTCGTCGTCGATAAGCGTACGCGCAAAATTTGTCGCTCGACGAAAAACAGTGTTGAAGACATTAGAGTCCTTGGGGTTTAAGCCCCTTAGAATAGTTAAGGGAGCCAAATTTTTCATGTGGGACGTACTGTTACCCACGCCAGAAGACTGCGTAGCCGCGGCGAGCCGTGAGCTCATCACGAAAGATCTAATCCTACGAAAGGAGTACGAAGGCCGAAAAACGACCAGGGGAACACCTCGCTGCTTTCATGTCCCAGTATGGCGAAATTCTGGGCGCCTCCTGTGATAGCCTGAACGGGGGGGGTGGAGCTTCGATATTATGTTGGACGAGAAAGCCTTCCGCTCCATCCCCAACTGTCTGGATGTTGGAAGCTTGAAATTACAGGTCATTGTAACTGGCCGAAGACCGGTATGCTGGAGGTGTGGGGAGACTGGTCACCTCTCCTCCTCCTGCCCAGAGAAGAAGGCCTCTGGTAGTCAAGCTCCAGTCGACCAAAATCCCGCTCTGACCGCGTCTACTTTCCGCCTCGCTTGTAATGGGCGTACCAGATTCCGGGACCGGGTCGGTTAATCCTCCGGTTGGTGTAACATCAAAGACCACATTCACCAAAGAACCTTCGCCCGCTGCCAGTGCAGTTGTGGAGAAGGGGGAATGGCTGGTAAGGCCAGAGGGAAGCGCCAGACAGCGGGTCCTCAGTCCCCTGAAGCTCTAAGGAAAAAAGGCACGCACAGCCCCATTCCCTCTGGCAACGCTAAGGGCGATGCTCCGGCCTCTCAACAAGAATTCCAGGAGAAACAAAAAAAATATGATCCGGGGTACGAAAAGACTGAAAAAAATAAGAGAGCTAAAAAAAGTTAGACAAACAGACAAAATCTCACCCTCTCAAATCCGACTCCTTCCACGTCCTCTGCCCGGTCCGCACCTTCACCCCAAAAACAAACCTTATCCACCATCTACACCGTCAAAAAGCCCGTCAAAAAGCTCTCAGCAGAGATCCCAGTCCATATAAACACAGATCATTCTACACCCCCCTTCACACTGCCAGCCCTTCCCCTGTTAAACAAAGATCACCCTACACCCCTCTGCATACTCCCAGTCCTTCCCCCGTCAAAAAAACTGAAATGCCTCCCACCTCTTCCAAACGGGAGAGAAGCCCCACTCAAGTTCAAAATGAAAAAAAAAAAAAAAAAAAAAAAAAAAAAAAACACAAACACATGAAGATGTCTGCAAAATTTCCACAGCTCAGGCAGAGAGAGCCCGTGACTATGGAAATAGAATTAAAGACCTAAAATACTTTCTATCTATTAGGCAATATGCTGATTTGGATGTTACCCAAAATTTCCCACTCGCCCAAAGGGTCCTAACTGTTATACGAACGGGACCAGGCGCAAAGCAAATTTGGGTAATGCTAGACGAGGCCATTATGTCTTACAAAATGGCCTTGCCTATCGCCATAGTACAAAACCAGCAATTAAAGCAGCTGTCAAAACTTCGTGCAGGGAGGGTCCCCGTTTTAGTTCACCCCTCCCCGTATAGAGCCCTGAAACTAACATTCCCCTGGGATACCGGCGGAATCTCCCAAGACGGTACCATCAAGACTGAGATGGACCATGGCGCTATGGGAGAAGCTGTTGGTATCCTGACTCCGACCATGTTCAAACCAGTATTACAACCCTAATCTGTTTTCATCATGGCACTCTGGTTAGCTAGTTTAAATGTCCGGGGCCTGAGGTCCGAGTCTCGCAAGGCGAGACTCTCGTGACCTTCAGCGCCTCGGGATGAATGTATGTTGTGTGCAAGAGACCCGGTTTTCTTCTCATGACCGTGAGGACATACTGTCTAAGGAGTTCGCCCTTTATTCAGCATGTTTTGATGTTCGTTCGAGGGGTGTCTCTTGGCTAGTGAACAGGTCTTTGAAGGCTGCATGTACCCTTGTCTTCACGGATCCGGTGGGCAGACTTTGCGTGTGGATGTTACCATAAAGGATAAGCTTCTACGTCTCATTGGGGTTTATGCGCCCAATAACCATGCTGAGGGGTCTGCTTTGTTTCGGCAGATGGAGCCATTGTTGACGGCATCTCGTCGGGTAGTTTTAGCGGGGGATTGGAATGCCGTCCTTGACCCCGATATAGATCGTATAGGGCAAAAACAGAGTACTAACAACCCGGACGTGAAAACATTTCGGGACTTTATCGATGAGTTTGATCTTGTCGATAAGTACCGGAATGAACACCCTCGGGATGTAGCATGGACTTGGATAAATAGTGGCAACTCGGCTCCTGGGACGCTTGCGAGCTACCTCGACCGAGTCCTAGTTAGGAGAGTCGACGTAGGGCTCTTAGGGTATCCAAGCTTCCACTATATAGTTGATACAGATCATAGGCTTGTCCGGGTCCGTGTAAACTTATATAAGCCTAAGGTTAGATTGGCTGGGTACTGGAAATTAAACTGTTCACTATTTGGTGTGCAGGGTTTCCGGGACCAGCTGCTACTAATGATACAAAGGGAATTGACTGGGGCAGTTGTGGGGAACGCCTGGTGGGATAAATTAAAATCTAAAATTAGAATGTCTGTTGCCGATTTTAGTCGTCGACTCAATCTAGATAGATTAGCGGCGCAAACGGCTTTAGAAAATAAAGTTGATCGGGCAGTGAAATCCCGTGTTAGTGGGGAAATAGCCTTAGCTAAGGCAGAGTTGTCCTCCTTGCTTATCAAGAAGGATCAAGCTCTGGTAGTTAGGGCTAGGTTAAAAAGAATGTCTTCTGAGGCGACGAATATGGCCGCTGAATTGCGTGCAGAGGAAAATCGGAACGCGTCTAGGCGACATATAGCGTGCGTCACATTGCCGGATAAGCGGACCGTGACTACAAACTCGGGCATATGCGAGGTCTTTCGGGATTACTTTCAGGATCTTTTCACCAGGGAGCCCGGTTTGAGCCCTGCTCATTTCGACGCCTATTTAGCCGTCTTTACCAGCCTCGAGGCAGCTGAAGCGGCTAAGTGCGAGGGTCCCATCACAGAGTCGGAAATCTGGAAAGCGTTGAAGCAGGTTGGCCTGGATAAATCTCCGGGACTAGATGGTCTTCCCTACGAAGTTTACTTGAGGCAGTTGCCAGTTTTTGTTCCTTTGCTCGAACTGATTTTTAACCACTGGATGAAGCAGGGGTCTATACGCTTCACCATGGGTGTGATCAAGTTGCTACATAAGGAGAAGAACGGTGGGTATGGGTTAGGGAATTTTCGCCCTTTAACCATGTTAAACACTGAGTTAAAGATTTTGGCGAAGATCTTAGCCAACCGTTTGCAGCTTGTCCTGTCTAGTCTGATTGGTCCCTAACAGACTTGTGCTGTGAAGGGCAGGACTATTCAGGATAACCTTCATATGGTACACTTGATCTTAAAAAAAAGTCGACAGTGAAGCCGCGCTGATCAATTTAGATCAGTCCAAGGCCTTCGATAGGGTTGACCATCTTTTTCTGGAGGCTGTCCTTTCGGCGGCCGGTTTCGGAGCCGACTTTCGCTCCTGGATCCGACTTTTGTATGCGACCCCCGGTGCGCTGGTGGAGGTGAATGGGGTAAGATCGAAGCCTTTCGTATTGTCTCGCTCCATTCGTCAAAGTTGTCCGCTTTCGCCTTTGCTTTACGTTCTTGCGTCGGAACCATTCCTTCGCAAGTTAAAGGCGAATCCGGTCCTGCGCGGAATTTCCCTGCCTGGGGCTACCACCTCAGCCAGGTATTCTGCCTATGCTGACGACGTTTCGGTTCTTGTGTCGAGCAGAGCCGAGATTGACGAAGTCAGCAAAGAGATCAGTGGGTATGAGATGGTGACAGGGGCCAAGATCGACCGTGATAAGTGTTGGTTTGCGGTTGGGTGTGTGGAAGGGAGTTTCTGTTCCCGGACTTTTCCTGTGGACGGATGGGCCGATCAAGATACTCGGCATCTGGTTCGGTCCTGATCTCCAGTTGGAAATGAATTGGTCGGAGGTACAAGGGAAGACCGAGATCGCGGTTAATCTGTGGTCTCGGAGGAGGCTTTCCCTGAAGGGAAGGGCGGAAGTATGTGTTTCCCATATCTATCCGATTCTCCTGTACCGACTCTTTGTACTTCCACTCCCGTATGCCAAACTAATATTATTAGTTCGGGCCTTGTTTTCTTTCTTGTGAAGAGACAAGGCCCTTATGGTAACTCACGAGATCTGTTGTCTTCATCCCTCTGAGGGCGGTCTGGGTATGCCTAGCATTGAGATTCGCCAACATATGCTTCGTATTACCTTTCTAGACCGAATGTGTCGCGGATCGGATGAGGTGTGCGCGTTCTGGAAAGAAGACGTCCGTAAACATTTCCCATACCTGAGAAGTGTGCACTCGTGCGAGGAGGAGGCCGGTCGTACACCCCGAGCCGAGTGCTCCTTCTACCGTGAATGTCGTCGTGCTCTGAAACTCCTCTTACAGGCTTCGGATGGCCTCTCCAACGCCCAGGCGTTGTCTCGGAAGGCATTGTATCGACTGTTAGTTAGGGGGCCGTTCAAGATGATCTGATTGGCGAGCTCGGTCTTACGAAACAGGAGGCTTGCTCGATATGGCCTTGGGCGCCTGGGTTGAAATGCCTCAATAATGATGAGGCATCACTCACCTGGCTGGTGATTCGTGGGGCCTTCTGGGTCGGCAAGAGACTTTGTTCAGCAGGCTTGGAGAAATATCCAAACTGTCGTCGCTGTACGGAGGAAGTCGAGACCATTGGTCACGCCTTCTTTCAGTGCAGTACGGTAGTGCCATTGTGCAAGTTTGTTGAAGGCCTCATGGTTCGCATGTTGCAGGGAAAGTTTTTTTGTCCTTGAAGCCAGTTCTGTTTGTTGCAATGTGGTGCCGCAGATGATGAAGGCTGAACACCGTGTTCTGTTGCTTACTAGGGGTCATGAGAGTCGTGATTTGGACGATGCGTCAAAAGGAATTCTATGAGGGCGAGAATTCACTTCTTCCCAACTGATCTTGTTCTTTAAGCATCAGCTTAAAGTCAAGATTAGGACGGAAAGGCGGCGGCTCACCTCATCAGAATTTGACAAAAGGTGGGTGAATCTTACGCGTATGTGCCGAGTAAAAGGGGCTGACCTTGAGTGGCATTTTGATTCCGGTTAGGCATAAAGATATTGTTTTCCTGGGTTGAACAACCATCCCGAGATTAGGTTAGTGTAGGTTTTGTCTTTTGACGTTTAGTTTTTTTCTTCTTTTCAGTAAACTTAGCTAGGGTGTGTTTGCTCATTGGCACCTTTTTTTCTGTCCCCCAATTTTTTCCTTTAGTTTAACTCGCAATCCCCTCCCTCGTTTAGGTGGTCAGTGATGTCAGTTCTCTGGTGGATGCGGGGCGCCTTTCGTTTCGCGTGTGTTTTTTTCGTATTTGTTGTTGTGTATAAATGTGTGTGCCTGTGTGAATGCTTTGGAGGAATGAATGTTTTCTTTATTTTCATAGTCCCGCATCGATTTCGTCCGGTTAACTGATATTTCTGCTACATTTAAGTTTTGTGGGGTTTTTTATTACTAACTCCCTTTTTGTTTAGTTTCTTGTAAATATTTTATGTCATATTGTATATACTCATTGGGGATCTTTTAAAAATTGTTGTTTTTTTATGCCCCTCCCCCCACAGACAATATTTGTACATAATGAAAATCCTAAACAGTCCTCTTGAGAAAAAGAGGTATTTTGGTAGATGTATGAAACGTATGGATAAATGTGTTGTTTTGGTGATAGGAATATTGTTTTGTATGATAGCTAGTCACAACCACAGACCCTAAGTTTTATATTAAGACAAGTGATGACCGTCCTTTTCCCCAAACCCTTTTTGGCCTTGTGCCACATTTGTTGTAAATTACAGCAATAAATATTGTCAGTAATTCGCCTTCAGAGAGATTCCACACAGATCCACGACATTTTGACTTGAGAACTTTTCACGCGTCAACCCCTGACTCAATTACTCACATCTTTCTATCTCCATAAACCCCATTACAGAATTGCAATGTTAGCATAAGACAAAAGAAAATACAGTCCAGGGTGAACAACTCTGTCTGAACAAGGTTAACAAATTCAACTTAAATCTCGCATACATTTTCAAATTTACTCCTCGATAAATTTTCTCTTGGTATTACAATATGAACATTTTCTCAACAATTGAACATTGCTGAACTTTAATTCATTTAATATCCTTGATGCAAACTTCGTCAACTTGCATAACATCAATACACAACCTTTTCTCTATTTGTAAAAATTGTATATAAATGATCGATATTTTCTAGTTGAATGCACATCCACCGTTGTTTCGCGTTCATTTTGCATTGAGTTTTATTCGACTTATACGTCTATGCTTTTATTTGTTGTGATTCATGTGAAGAACATGCTTTCAAACTCATCACGCCAGCAACTAAAACCTTCTGATTTCACACTCGATTCATAGCGATCCCAACAAGGTAAAGTCATAAGTAATTTCCGTTTTGGAGAACCAACTGTAATGACGAATGTATCTGTCTAACGATGAATCATACGTAGAGATTTTATATATGATAGATATTGAGAGTGAAATAAGTATAGGTTGAATCATAAGTAATTTCCGTTTTGGGAAACCAATTATAATGATGAAAGTATCATTCTAACTAAGTGACAATAAACCAAAAGGAACCTACCTTAGTTTTTGCATGTGAACAGCCGTGTACACAGTGGATTCGGAAAAGAAATGGTATTCTCTATGACAACAAAGCCGTATACAGAAAGAATAACCTTGGAAATAATTTTGAAACCAGATTGATTTATTCTACCATCATTTTCACCTTACCTTGCACCAACCCATTATTATTATTGGGGGGAAACTTTCTGTAGTGAAAACTATATTCTAGAGTTAGCCGAAATGTTTTATTGCATCAAAATCTGAGGAATTTTGCCTGATAAGTGGCAACTAATCATTGCAAATAGTGGTGAATATATAGTAGTTGAATAAAATGCATTTGTGCTTTCTTTTCTGAAGAGCCGGGAGTGGTGGCATATTCCTTGGTCAGTTTCATTGGTCAAATGTATTTATATATGGTAATCCCTGTCCGTACGAACAACGGAATGGGCCAATTTTCAAGCGTCTTACGATCAGTTTCACCATGAAGCTTAGCTCATGTGTTTGAAACGATTTTAGTATGATAAAGAAAAAAAAAGTAATATTTACACTGTATGTGTTGGGGGGGGAGACTAAGGGGCGCGATAGCTCATCTATGCTGAATAATGAATAAATATTTTGGCAATTGCTAAGAATTTTTGAATAAAGTTTAAAATTAGAAAGGAAAATGGTTTGTTTGTTTGACTAAACCAGAGTATTTAAAGGAATTTCTTTGTGATTTAATACAGAGTACCATTATTAGTCAGGACTATTCACTAATTTCACTGTAAATGGTAATTATCATATACATATGTTCAATGGCGAGGTACAGTCTGGGAATGGATCCCCAGCACCATGTTTATTACGACTGAAATTTGACTTTTAAGTTAAATATAAGTAAACATAAATAATTCTGGCAGAAGCTTCTTGTTTTAAAGATATATTGGGTTTCAGACGAAAAAAATAATTGATATAATCTGCTTGCAGGTAAATATGAAGAGAAACCTCAGATAGCAAAGCCAAATTTTTTTTTTTTTTTTTTCAAATTTTCAATTTCGCTATAATTCTTGAACCAAATAATCTCATACTTCAACTGTGGAAAAGAAAAACAAACTACTGCAGCATAAATAAAAAGAGGACTTGATCAGAAAAATGGTAACAAAAACAACCTCCATTTTTGACTTCTAAACTTTGTGTTAGTTTTCTTTTGAAAGTTAAAATAAAAGTTTACTACTTTTATTTTGGTCAAAGAGTTAAATATACTACGAATCATGTGAAATTGATTATTCTTTATACACAATGTCGAAAAGTATATAACTTGTTATTTACCTATTGGTATGCAGTGAGAGAAAAATAAATAAATAAAAAAATTAATAAAACCCAAATTTCACCATCTCTAAAAATAGACGGATAAAATCACCAGGCAAACAAAGCCATAGTTTGAGCAAATATTCAGAAAATTTTTACTACCAGGTTATAAAGGCCACAAGCCACTGAGGAGCAAGCAGCTATTTCAAAGCATATCAATAGATTTGTATATATCGAAATGGAAAATCAACTAAAATCAGAGTTGATAAATTAATTTTGATCAATTCTCTGATGTTGCAGTCCTCGTAACCTACCCAGTGACATTCGTATGGATAGCTGGTAACCTTATAGACGATTAACCCACCCTTGCTACACTGGAAAAAAAAGATACCTTCCTTCACCATGTGATCAAGTGGCAACTACAACATTTGGATGCATACCTACATTTCCCCACACACTTTTTTCTCTATCTCCCATATATACCAAAAATTTTACACTTGAAACATCAACTTTCACCATATCCTTTTATATTATTATTATTATATTGTGAGATTATATATATATATATATACATATATATATATATTTGTAGGTACAAAATTTAATGATCGAAATAAAAGTATAAAATTTAATATTACAAGACATTAAAAAAATAACAACAACAAGGGGGAAAGCAACCGGTTTATTGTACATTTTTCTGTATTAATTTTGAATCTCCCGTTGAAGCCTGAAGAGCGGGAGCGAAACCGGTTGCTCCCCCCCCCTTGTTTTTTTTAATTTTTTATTTTAATATGTCTTGTAATATTAAATTTTATACTTTTATTTCGATCATTAAATTCTGTACCTACAAAAATATCTTTAGATATCTGAAAATCAGGTACAGCCATAATTTAATTTGTAAATTAAATAAAATATTACAGATTAAGGTTAAATTAAGATCTATTGAATATGAAATTAAATTTCTTCAACAATGTATCCGCTTCCAGGTTTGCCCCTCTTTCATTCAGTTCAAAGTGAGGAGGGCTAAGTTACATCCTGGTTGGAATATTGAGTCTGTCTTTATCAAAGATTGGATTAAACATCTTTCTTCTAGAAGCCTTGGCCTTAAGCGTGATTACAGGAGATTACTATGGACTCATATGAATTCAGTTTCATTTTTTGATTGGATTAGGTTCTCTAGGTTTTGGGGATCGGTCCATCAACGGCAGTGTGTTAAATTGTCTACAAAGCAAGATGCCAAGTTGAAAAGTTTGGTTCAGAAGAAATACGGAGTCACATCTGAACCAAATTTAAATAATATTAATCTGTCCACTCATGAACTGAGTTAGAATCTTTTGTTCTTTCTCACGGGTTGGACTTCTCCATTCCACCCTCTATGCCTGACAAGGAGAAGATTTTTTCCGAGTTCGAGGTTTTCTATGCTCAGTTGGCAAGACTCTCTCCTACCTCTGTCGACGCGGTGACTAATTTGAAAGCCTAGTTGAATAATTTCGCAAACACTTTTTCCTGCTCTTCTGTCGCAACTGCTGAATCCAAATGGAAAGCAGAACATCAGCGTGTTGTTAATTCTCTGAGGAATAATTATAACTTGATAATTTCCAGACCTGATAAAGGTGCTGGAGTAGTTATTTTAGATCGAGCTGACTATATAACTAAAATGTCTTCTATCTTAGAAGATACTTCAAAATTTACTAGACTTGGTTCTGCTGACACCTGTGATGGAACCTCCTCAGGTGAAGCGAAATTTCAAAAATCACTTTTAAAGTGGGTAAAGTCGGTGCTACTTTCAAAAGAAATTGCCAACGAAATCCGTCCTTCCGTTTCGATTCGTCCCCGATTAGATGGTCTCCCGAAAATCCATAAAGAGGGTGTACCTTTGCGACCGATTTTGTCTATGATCGGTTCAGCCCAACACAAGGTAGCCCAATGGCTCTCCACACTTTTGGATCCTGTGTTGCAGTGCCTGGATGGTTTTTGTATCAAGGATTCCTTTTCCTTTGTCGACCGCGTGCAAAATGTGTCTTCTGGTAAGTTCATGTGCTCTTTTGATGTTTGCTCCTTGTATACTTGTGTCCCTTTGATGGACACCATTAATGTTTGTTGTGACTTTCTCTATCGCAGTTCATTGACTCCACCTAGTTTTCCTGAGTCAATATTTCGGGAATTGATGAGATTTGCCACGTCCTTCGTCGAATTCAGTTTCAACAATACTATGTACCGACAGATCGACGGAGTCGCTATGAGCTCGTCTTTGGGTCCAGCACTTGCCAACATATTTGTTGGCTTCCAGGAAGAAAAGATACGAAAGAATCCACTTTGTCCTCAAATGTGCTATCGGTATGTTGATGACACCTTTTGTTTATTTAACGGTGAAGTTGAGGCTGACCAGTTTTCTTTTCAGCTGCGTTTTATTTGGACTAACTTTTGTGAAAAAATCCGGACCTGTTTATCTGATAAGTTATTTTTTTTGGTTTCATTCGTTTTAATTTTTTCCATTTCTTTTGTTTGTTTTTAATTTGTTTTTGGGCCTTGGCTCACATTTTTTCTTTTTTTTCTCTTTCTTTTTTTTAGTCCGGTAAGACTTTGTCAAACCGGACGACAGCTTTCTTATTTTTATTTATTTTCTCTATTTAAAAAAAAGACCAAGTTTTGAAAAAAAAAGGAAAAAAAAAAAGCTTTCTGTTTATTTCTTTTTTATTTTTATTTTTTTTAGCGACTTCAGTCGCCTTCTTTCTCCTTTTATTTTTGACTAGTTTATTTTTCTTTTAAATTCATTTTCTTTAGCGGCGTCAGCCGCAAAACTTTATCTTTTTTATTCATTTTTTTTTTTAGTACATTTGATAGTTTTGTGAAAAAAAAAAGGTAGTTTTTTTTTCTTTTTTATTTTCGGCTGCCTTCAGGCGCCATTTTTTATTTTTATTTTCTTACCTGTTTTTTTATTTCCTGGGTTATCCAGGCCTTCTTTATTGTGTTTTTTTTTTTATTTACCCCAACCCTCCCTTGATTGTGAAGGGATTTAATACCCCGCAGGTGGTTGGCTCCACGTTTATTTTACAACATGGCCGACGGCAATAGTCGGGCCAATGTTAAAAAGACCTGTTTGGTTCGGCTGCTAAAGCCAACCACTCTGAAAAGAATACCAAAAGCGGGCTGATGGAAGCCCAAAATCAGACAAAAGCATCTCCAAAAATGGAGATAAATCAGACCAAGCCCATAAAGAAAGTCAAAATAAGACAAAAGAGGAGTCGCCCTCTTGTTGGAAGTCCCCCTAGTTGTATTTTGAACATGGCGGATTTCCTGGATAAGGCGAAAGGATATGCCCATCTGGTGAAAAAGATGGGTTCGTCGATGATGTCCAGGAACTCGGTATGTTCGCCAAGAGAATGGTGACCGTTTTTGTGGTGGACAAGAAAACCCAAAAGATTTGTCGCTCCACAAAAGACATTGTGATTAAATCACTTTTGTCCCTGGGGATAAAACCCCAAAGAGTTATAAAAGGTAGGGGATTTTTTCATGGGGACATTCTGCTGCCCACACCAGAAGATTGCTTGTCTATGGCCAAAAAAAAGAGCTAATTACCAAGGATCTAATTCTGAGAACAGAGAACGAGGGCCGCAGGCGGACCAGGGTGGCTGTTTTTGAGGTTCCTCCTCAAATTTCAGGAGAGCTTCTGGCTGCATTTTTATGCAGTACGGCCAGATTTTAGAGCTCTCTCTGACAATCTGAATGGGGATGGACTTTTGACATCATGCTTGATCAAGAGGCCTTCAAGTCCGTCCCCAACTGTTTGGTTTTAGGCGACCGGAAAATGCCGGTCATCGTGACTGGTAGGCGTCCGACTTACTGGAGGTGTGGAGAGACTGGTCACCTTTCCTCCTCCTGCCCAGGGAAGAAGGCCCCTGGAGTTCCGGTCGCAGGCGACCAAAATACCCCCTTGGCCGATAAGGAAAAATCCGCGGCACCTGTAATGGGTCTAGCTGCGAGGCGGACCGATGGGCAAAGTCCCTCGGTTGGGTCCAAGCCCACATTGCCCCCGAAACCGACGCCTGCCACTAGTGTGGTTAAGGAGAAGGATGAGGGGGAATGGCACCTCGTGGTTAGGGGCAAGGGGAAGAGCCAAACAGCGGTTCCTCCGTCCCATCATGACTCCAGGGACATTATCACCTACAGCCCCATTCCCTCTACCAGCTCTGAGGGCGACGCCTCGGTGTCCTATGAGAAAAATGCCAGCGACACCCAGAAGGCAAATGAGCCGAGCTGGCAAAAGATTCTGGATCTGAAGAAGTTAAAGGAGCAGTTAGATGCAAAGCGGGGAAAAAACCAAAATCGCTGGGGGCACCGGCCCCTATCCTCTGCCCCGTCTTCCCCTACATCATCGAAAAAGAAACCCTTTGTAAAACCTCCTCCTCCAAAATCTCTTGCAAACTCTCCGGCGAAATCTTTTTACTCACCGAAACCCTCTCCTGTCAGGACGCCTTCGGGCATGACACCCTCCACCACTCCTAACATCACACCCATTCCAACACCTGTTCACTCTCCACAAAAAAAAAAAAAAAAAAAAAAAAAAAAAAAAAAGGTTCGTAGTCCGACTCGCAAATTGCTACGAAGAAAAAAAAAAAAAAGATCAAGCCACCATATCTCACAGGGGAAGACGTCTGCCGCGTCTCCCGGGAGCAGGCGGATAGGGTCTTCGGTCAAACGAAGAATCCGAAGCCCTTGAAAGTCTTGTGGAATTTCCGGCACATCAAGGGTGTGGACGTGGAGGTGCCGGAAAATTTCCACAAGGCGAAAAATCAACTAACTGTCATTAGAACTGGCCCGGGGGACGCGGGAGATCTGGGGCATGGTTGAGGAGGCTAAAACATCCTTGAAAGTGGTGCCCCAGCTGTCGTTCTGCTGGAGGAAAACCTTGATGAAACGAAAAGTGCAAAGGGAGGGTCCCTATTTATGTTCACCCATCCCTATATAGAGCCCTTAAGCTAACCTATCCTGCGGACATCGGCGGCTTGTCCCAGGATGACACGCTCGATACTGAGATGATGTCTGGTTCTTTGGGACAGGCTGTCGGTGTCCTCACCCCCAGCCATGTTCTATCCTGAAGGGCAACCCTAATCGGCTTCACGATGGCTCTCTGGTTAGCCAGTTTGAATGCCCGGGGCCTAAGGTCCGAGTCTCACAGGGCGAGGCTCTCTCGTGACCTTCAGCGCCTCGGGGTGAATATATGTTGTTTGCAAGAGACCCGGTTTTCTTCTCATGATCATGAGGACATACTGTCTAGGGGTTCGCCCTTTATTCAGCATGTTTTGATGGTTGTTCGAGGGGTGTCTCTTGGCTAGTTTGCAGGTCTTTGAAGGCTGCATGTACCCTTGTCTTCGCAGATCCAGCGGGCAGGCTTTGCGTGCTGGATGTTACCATAAAGGAGAAGCATCTTCGTCTCATTGGGGTTTATGCGCCCAATATCCATTCCGAGCGGCCTGCTTTGTTTCGGCAGATCGCGCTGTTCTTGACGACGTCTCGTCGGGTAGTTTTAGCGGGGGATTGGAATGCCGTCCTTGACCCCGATATAGATCGGATAGGGCAAAAAAAGGTACTAACAACCCGGATGTGAAACCATTTCGGGACTTTATCGATGAGTTTCATCTTGTCGATAAGTTTCGGAATGAACACCCTCGGGAGGTAGCATGGACTTGGACTACTAGTGGCAGCTCGGCTCCTGGCTCGCTTCGAGCTACCTGGATCGAGTCTTAGTTAAGAGAGTCGATGTTGGGCTCTTAGGCTGTCCAAGTTTCCATTATATAGTTTATACGGACCATAGGCTTGTCCGGGTCCGTGTAAACTTAGATAAGCCTAAGGTTAAGTTGGCTGGTTACTGGAAATTGAACTGTTCGCTTTTCAGTGATCAGGGTTTCCGGGACCAGCTGCTACTAACAATCCAGAGGGAATTGACGGGAGCGGTTGTGGGAAATGCCTGGTGGGGCAAATTAAAATCTAAGATTCGTTCGTTTGCTGCCGACTTTAGTCGTCGGCTCAATTTAGATAAATTAGCGGCGCAAACGGCTTTAGAAGAAAAAGTTGATCGGGCCGTGAAATCCCGTGTTAGTGGGGACATAGTCTTAGTTAAGGCAGAGTTGGCCTCCTTGCTTATCAAGAAGGACCAAGCTCTGGTAGTTAGGGCTAGGTTAAAAAGAATGTCTTCTGAGGCAACGAATATGGCCGCTGAACTGCGTGTAGAGGAAAATCGAAACGCGGCCAGGCGACATATAGCGTGCGTCACATTACCGGATAAGCGGACTGTGACTACAAACGCGGGCATATGCGAGGTCTTTCGAGATTATTTTCAGGAGCTTTTCACCAGGGAGCCCGGTCTGAGTTCTGCTCAGTTCGACGCCTATTTAGTTGACTTTCCCTGCCTCTCGGCAGCTGAAGTGGCTAGGTGCGAGGGCCGCATAACAGAGTCGGAAATCTAGGGAAGCGCTGAAGTAGGTTGACCTGGATAAGTCTCCGGGATTAGATGGTCTGCCCCACGAAGTTTACTTGAGGTTGTCGCACGTTTTTGTGCCTTTGCTGGAACTGATGTACAACCACTGGATGAGGCAGGGTCTTTACCTCAACGCTTCACCAGAGGTGTCATCAAGTTGCTGCGTAAGGACAAGGACGGAGGGGATGGGTTAGGGAACTTTCGCCCTTTAACGATGTTAAACACTGACTTAAAGATTTTGGCGAAGATCTTGGCCAACCGTTTGCAGCTTGTCCTGTCTCGTCTGATTGGCCCTGAACAGACTTGTGCTGTGAAGGGCAGGACTATTCAGGATAACCTTCATATGGTACGCCTGATCTTAGAACAAGTCGACAGTGAAGCCGCGCTGATCAATTTAGATCAGTCCAAGGCCTTCGATAGGGTTGACCATCGATTTCTGGAGGCTGTCCTTTCGGCGGCCGGTTTCGGAGCCGACTTTCGCTCCTGGATCCGTCTCTTGTATGCGACCCCGGTGCGCTGGTGGAAGTGAATGGGGTAAGATCGAAGCCTTTCGTATTGTCTCGCTCCATTCGTCAAGGTTGTCCGCTATCGCCTCTGCTTTACGTTCTTGCGTTGGAGCCTTTCCTTCGCAAGTTAAAGGCGAATCCGGTCCTACGCGGTATTTCGCTGCCTGGTGCTAACACCTCGGCCAGGTATTCTGCCTATGCTGACGACGTTTCGGTTCTTGTGTCGAGCAGAGCCGAGATTAACGAAGTCAGTAAGCAGATCAGTGGGTATGAGATGGTGACAGGGCCAAAATCAACCGCGATAAGTCTGTGGGCTTGCGGTTGGGTGCGTGGAAGGGAGTTTCTCTTCCCGGACCTTTCCTCTGGACGGATGGGCCGATCAAGATACTCGGCGTCTGGTTCGGTCCTGATCTCCAGTTGGAAAAGAATTGGTCGGAGGTACAGGGGCGGGCCGAGGCCGCGGCTAGTCTGTGGTCTCGAGGAGACTTTCCCTGAAGGGAAGGGCGGAAGTTTGTGGTTCCCACATCTATCCGATACCCTCTACCGTCTTTCTGTGCTTCCACTCCCGTGTGCCCGACTAATGTCATTAGTCAAGGCCTTGTTCTCTTTCTTGTGGAGAGACAAGGCCCACATGGCATCTCGCGAGATCTGTTGCCTTCCTCCTCTGAGGGCGGTCTGGGAATGCCTAGCATTGAGATTCGTCAATATATGCTACGCATTACCTTTCTCGACCGAATGTGTCGCGGTTTGGATGAGGTGGGCACCTTTTGGAAAGAAGATGTCCGTAAACATTTCCCATCCCTGAGAAGTGTGCACTCGTGCGAGGAGGAGGCCGGTCGTACTCCTCGTGGCGAGTGCTCCTTCTATCGTGAATGTCGTCGTGCTTTGAAGCTCCTCTTGCGGTCGTCGGTTGGCCTCCCGACGCCCAAGCGTTGTCTCGTAAGGCATTATATCGTGTGTTAGTTAGGGGGCCGTTCAAGATGATCTGATCGACGCGCTCGGTCTTACGAAGCAGGAGGCTCGCTCGATATGGCCTTTGGGCGCCTGGGTTGAAATGTCTCAATAACGATGAGGCATCACCACCTGGCTGATGATTCGCGGGGCCCTCTGGGTCGGCAAAAGACTTTGTGCAGCAGGCTTGGAGAAATATCCAAACTGTCGTCGCTGTACTGGGAATGTCGAGACCATTGGTCACGCCTTTTTTCAGTGCAGTGCGGTAGTGCCGTTGTGCAAGTTTGTTGAAGGCCTCATGGTTCGCATGCTGCAGGGAAAGTTTTTGTCCTGGAAGCCAGTTCTGTTTGTAGCAATGTGGTATCGCAATTGACGAAGGCTGAACACTGTGTTCTGTTGCTTACTAGGGGTTATGCGAGTCGTGATTTGGACGACGCGACAGAAGGGATTCTATGAAGGCGAGAAGTTCTCCTCTTCCCAACTGATCTTGTACTTTAGGCATCAGCTTAAAGTCAAGATTAGGACGGAAAGGCGGCGGCCCATCATCAGAATTCGGCAAAAGGTGGGTGAATCTTGCGCGAATGTGTAGAGTGAAAGGGGCTGACCTAGAGTGGCATTTAGATGTCGGTTAGGCACAGAATATTGTCCTAACAGGGTTGAACGTAGGCAACCCATCCAGATATTAGGTTAGACTAGGTTTTTGTTTTTGAATATTTAGTTTTTCTTTTTTTCCCGTTTAACTTAGCTAGGGTATGTAAGCTCATTGGTCCCTTTTATTTCTGTCCCATTTTTTTTTTTTACTTTTGTTTAATTCCCCATCCCCTCCCTCGTTAGGTGGTTAGTGATGTCAATTTTCTGGTGGATGTGGGGCGCCTTTCGTTTCGGGTGTGTGTTTTCGTATTTTTTGTTGTGTATGAATGAGTGAGTGTTTGTGTGAATGCTTGATGGTCTGAATGTGTAATCATTTTCTTAGTCCCGCATCGATTTCGTCTGGTTAATTGACATTTCTGCCACATTCATAGTTTGTGGGGGGTTTTATTACTAACTTAGTTTTGTTTAGTTTTATTGTATATAATTATTTCATTTTGTAATAGTGCATTTGGGGATTTTTTTAAAAAGTTGTTATTTTTATGACCCTCCCCCCATGAACAATATTTGTACATATGGGACTAGTTAGGACATCATAGAGAAACTGAGGTATTATGGTGGACGTAGTAAGAATGGTAGGAGTGAATGTGATGTTTTGGTGATTGGATTATTGTTGGCATGTTTGGGTCAGTATCTGTGACTAGCTAAGTTTTAGATTAAGTCAGAAGAAGACCGTCATTCCCCCACCCCCCTCTTTGGCTTTGTGCCGCATTTTGTATTTTTTTTTTTTAAAATGCAAATAAATATTAGTGTTGACTGGTTCAGTTATTTGCGACGAACTTGTTTTTTTGACCCACGAGGTTTTGCTGCAAGTGCTTGACGAACTTTATTCGACCAACCAAGTCTTTCTGTTAAGTTTTTTATTTAAGTTTTTCCTTTTTCTTTTTTCATTTCTTTTGTTGGTTTTTTTTAATTTGTTTTTGGGCCTTGGCTCACATTTTTTCTTTTTTTCTTTCTCTTTCTTTTTTTAGTCCGGTAAGACTTTGTCAAACCTGACGACAGCTTTCTTATTTTTATTTATTTTCTCTATTTAAAAAAGACCAGTTTAGAAAAAAAAAGAAAAAGAAGCTTTTTGTTTATTTATTTTTATTTTTTAGCGACTTCAGTCGCCTTCTTTTTCCTTTTTATTTTTGACTCATTTATCTTTTCTTTTAATTCATTTTCTTTAGCGGCGTCAGCCGCGAAACTTTAATTTTTTAATTTTGTACATTTGTTTGTTTGTTTTGGAAAAAAGAGAGAAGTTTTCTGGTTTTTCTTTTTATTTTCGGCTGCCTTCGGGCGCCATTTTTATTTTTATTTAAAAAGTCTTACCTGTTTATTTTTATTTTCAGTCCTTTTTGTCATTTAAGTTTTGTTTGTTGGTTTAATTTTTTAATTTCCTGGTTTATCCAGGCTTTCTTTATTTTGTGTTATTTTTTTTCCCAACTCCTCTCCCTGTGTGTTAATCTATAAAAAAACCCGCTAGTGGTTGTTTCCACTTCTCTTCAACATGGCCGACGAAGGCAGTCGGTCCAAAGTGAAGAAGGACCTCTTTGGGAAGGTGGACAATACCAACCCAAAGGATGAGATGGAAAAGCGGGCTGGGAAAAGCCCAAAAGTGGACAAGAGTCCCAAAACTGACCAAAGTTTTTCCAGAAAAGGAGAAAGTCCTAATGTTGCCCCGAAAGACGCTTCAGTAAAGTCGAGCGAGGAGTCGCCCTCTTGTTGGAAGTCCCCTCCGAGTTGTATATTGAACATGGCGGATTTCCTGGACAAGGCGAAAGGTTTTGCCCATCTGGTGAAGAAAGATGGGTTCGTCGATGATGTCCAGGAACTCGGTATGTTCGCCAAGAGAATGGTGACCGTTTTTGTGGTGGACAAGAAAACCAAAAAGATTTGTCGCTCCACGAAAGACATTGTGATTAAATCACTTTTGTCCCTGGGGATAAAACCCCAAAGAGTTATAAAAGGTAGGGGTTTCTTCATGTGGGACATTCTGCTGCCCACACCAGAAGATTGCCTGGCTATGGCTAAGAAAGAACTAATCACCAAAGATCTGATTTTACGTACCGAATACGAAGGCCGCAGGCGGACCAGGGTGGCCGTTTTTGAGGTTCCTCCTCAAATTTCGGGAGAGCTTCTGGCTGCATTTTTTATGCAGTATGGCCAGATTTTAGGAGCTCTCTCCGACAATCTGAACGGGGGATGGACTTTTGATATCATGCTGGATCAAGAGGCCTCCAAGTCCGTCCCCAACAGTTTGGTTTTAGGTGACCGGAAAATGCCGGTCATTGTGACCGGTAGGCGTCCGACTTGCTGGAGGTGTGGAGAGACTGGTCACCTTTCCTCCTCCTGCCCAGGGAAGAAGGCCCCTGGAGTTCCGGTCGCAGGCGACCAAAATACCCCCTTGGCCGATAAGGATAAATCCGCGGCACCTGTAATGGGTCTAGCTGCGAGGCGGACCGATGGGCAAAGTCCCTCGGTTGGGTCCAAGCCCACATTGCCCCCGAAACCGACGCCTGCCACTAGTGTGGTTAAGGAGAAGGAGGAGGGGGAATGGCACCTCGTGGTTAGGGGCAAGGGGAAGAGCCAAACAGCGGTTCCTCCGTCCCAGCATGACTCCAGGGACATCATCACCTACAGCCCCATTCCCTCTACCAGCTCTGAGGGCGACTCCTCGATGTCATATGAGAAAACTGCGACTGCTATCCAGAAAATAAACGAACCTAGCTGGGATAAGATACTGGACATCAAAAAATTGAAGGAGAAGTTACAAGCTAAGCGGGCTAGAGATAAAAAGTCGCTGGGGGCACCGGGCCCCCTATCCTCTGCCCCGTCTTCCCCCACTTCATCTAGAAATGCTTTTTTAAAACCTCCGCCACCGAAATCTCTATCAAACTCTCCGACTAAACTTCATCTTTCTGCTAAACCTTCACCTGTAAGAACGCCTTCGGGCATGACTCCCTCCACCACTCCCAACATGACACCCGTTCCCACTCCCCAAAAAAAAAGAGTGAGAAGCCCGGAGTCACAATCTGTCACTGAGAAAAAAAAGAAGGTGAAACCACCATATCTCCCGGGGGAAGACGTCTGCCGCGTTTCCCGGGATCAGGCGGAACGGGTATTCAGCCAAACAAAGAACCCTAAGAGCTTGAAAGTATTGTGGAATTTCCGGCACATTAAGGATGTGGACGTGGAGGTGCCGGAAAATTTCCACAATGCACGCAACCAACTTACAGTAGTGAGAACTGGCCCGGGAACGCGGGAGATCTGGGGCATGATAGAGGAGGCGAAATCGTCCTTGAAAGTGGTGCCCCCAGCCGTCGTCCTTCTCGAGGAGAATCTCGATGAATCTAAACAGTGCAAAGGGAGGGTCCCTGTTTTTGTTCACCCTTCCCTGTATAGAGCCCTTAAATTAACTTATCCTGCGGACATCGGCGGCTTGTCCCAGGATGACTCGCTCGATTTTGAGATGAGGACTGGCTCAATGGGACAAGCTGTGGGTGTTTTCACCCCAGCCATGTTCTATCCTGAAGGGCAACCCTAATCGGCTTCACGATGGCTCTCTGGTTAGCAAGTTTGAATGCCCGGGGCCTGAGGTCCGAGTCTCGCAGGGCGAGGCTCTCTCGTGACCTTCAGCGCCTCCGGGTCCGTGTAAACTTAGATAAGCCTAAGGTTAAGTTGGCTGGTTACTGGAAATTGAACTGTTCGCTTTTCAGTGATCAGGGTTTCCGGGACCAGCTGCTACTAACAATCCAGAGGGAATTGACGGGAGCGGTTGTGGGAAATGCCTGGTGGGGCAAATTAAAATCTAAGATTCGTTCGTTTGCTGCCGACTTTAGTCGTCGGCTCAATTTAGATAAATTAGCGGCGCAAACGGCTTTAGAAGAAAAAGTTGATCGGGCCGTGAAATCCCGTGTTAGTGGGGACATAGTCTTAGCTAAGGCAGAGTTGGCCTCCTTGCTTATCAAGAAGGACCAAGCTCTGGTAGTTAGGGCTAGGTTAAAAAGAATGTCTTCTGAGGCAACAAATATGGCCGCTGAACTGCGTTTAGAGGAAAATCGAAACGCGGCCAGGCGACATATAGCGTGCGTCACATTACCGGATAAGCGGACTGTGACTACAAACGCGGGCATATGTGAGGTCTTTCGAGATTATTTTCAGGAGCTTTTCACCAGGGAGCCCGGTCTGAGTTCTGCTCAGTTCGACGCCTATTTAGCTGACTTTCCCTGCCTCTCGGCAGCTGAAGTGGCTAGGTGCGAGGGCCGCATAACAGAGTCGGAAATCTGGGAAGCGCTGAAGCAGGTTGGCCTGGATAAGTCTCCGGGATTAGATGGTCTGCCCTACGAAGTTTACTTGAGGTTGTCGCACGTTTTTGTGCCTTTGCTGGAACTGATGTACAACCACTGGATGAGGCAGGGGTCTTTACCTCAACGCTTCACCAGAGGTGTCATCAAGTTGCTGCGTAAGGACAAGGACGGAGGGGATGGGTTAGGGAACTTTCGCCCTTTAACGATGTTAAACACTGACTTAAAGATTTTGGCGAAGATCTTAGCCAACCGTTTGCAGCTTGTCCTGTCTAGTCTGATTGGACTATTCAGGATAACCTTCATATGGTACGCTTGATCTTAGAACAAGTCGACAGTGAAGCCGCGCTGATCAATTTAGATCAGTCCAAGGCCTTCGATAGGGTTGACCATCGATTTCTGGAGGCTGTCCTTTCGGCGGCCGGTTTCGGAGCCGACTTTCGCTCCTGGATCCGACTCTTGTATGCGGCCCCCGGTGCGCTGGTGGAGGTGAATGGGGTAAGATCGAAGCCTTTCGTATTGTCTCGCTCCATTCGTCAAGGTTGTCCGCCATCGCCTCTGCTTTACGTTCTTGCGTTGGAGCCTTTCCTTCGCAAGTTAAAGGCGAATCCGGTCCTACGCGGTATTTCGCTGCCTGGTGCTTTCACCTCGGTCAGGTATTCTGCCTATGCTGACGACGTTTCGGCTCTTGTGTCGAGCAGAGCCGAGATTAACGAAGTCAGTAAGCAGATCAGTGGGTATGAGATGGTGACAGGGGCCAAGATCAACCGCGATAAGTCTGTGGGCTTGCGGTTGGGTGCGTGGAAGGGAGTTTCTCTTCCCGGACCTTTCCTCTGGACGGATGGGCCGATCAAGATACTCGGCGTCTGGTTCGGTCCTGATCTCCAGTTGGAAATGAATTGGTCGGAGGTACAAGGGCGGGCCGAGGCCAGTCTGTGGTCTCGGAGGAGACTTTCCCTGAAGGGAAGGGCGGAAGTTTGTGGTTCACACATCTATCCGATCCTCCTCTACCGTCTTTCTGTGCTTCCACTCCCGTATGCCCGACTAATGTCATTAGTCAAGGCCTTGTTCTCTTTCTTGTGGAGAGGCAAGGCCCATATGGCATCTCGCGAGATCTGTTGCCTTCATCCCTCTGAGGGCGGTCTGGATATGCCTAGCATTGAGATTCGTCAATATATGCTACGCATTATCTTTCGAGACCGAATGTGTCGCGGTTTGGATGAGGTGGGCACCTTTTGGAAAGAAGATGTCCGAAAACATTTCCCATCCCTGAGAAGTGTGCACTCGTGCGAGGAGGAGGCCAGTCGTACTCCTCGTGGCGAGTGCTCCTTCTACCGTGAATGTCGTCGTGCTTTGAAACTCCTCTTGCGGACGTCGGATGGCCTCTCCGACGCCCAAGCGTTGTCTCGTAAGGCATTATATCGAGTGTTAGTTAGGGGGTCCGTTCAAGATGGTCTGATCGACGAGCTCTGTCTTACGAAGCAGGAGGCTCGCTCGATATGGCCTTGGGCGCCTGGGTTGAAATGTCTCAATAACGATGAGGCATCACTCACCTGGCTGATGATTCGCGGGGCCCTCTGGGTCGGCAAAAGACTTTGTTCAGCAGGCTTGGAGAAATATCCAAACTGTCGTCGCTGTACTGGGAATGTCGAGACCATTGGTCACGCCTTTTTTCAGTGCAAGACGGTAGTGCCGTTGTGCAAGTTTGTTGAAGGCCTCATGGTTCGCATGCTGCAGGGAAAGTTTTTGTCCTGAAGCCAGTTCTGTTTGTAGCAATGTGGTATCGCAATTGACGAAGGCTGAACACTATGTGTTCTGTTGCTTACTAGGGGTTATGCGAGTCGTGATTTGGACGACGAGACAGAAGGGATTCTATGAAGGCGAGAAGTTCACCTCTTCCCAACTGATCTTGTACTTTAGGCATCAGCTTAAAGTCAAGATTAGGACGGAAAGGCGGCGGCTCCCATCATCAGAATTCGGCAAAAGGTGGGTGAATCTTGCGCGAATGTGTAGAGTGAAAGGGGCTGACCTAGAGTGGCATTTAGATGTCGGTTAGGTACAGAATTTTGTCCTAACAGGGTTGAACATAGGCAACCCACCCAGATATTAGGCTAGACTAGGTTTTCGTTTTTGAATTTTTAGTTTCCCTTTTTTTTCCCGGTTAACTTAGCTAGGGCATGTAAGCACATTGGTCCCTTTTATTTCTGTCCCTATTTTTTTTTTTTACTTTTGTTTAATTCCCCATCCCCTCCCTCGTTAGGTGGTTAGTGATGTCAGTTTTCTGGTGGATGCGGGGCGCCTTTCGTTTCGTGTGTGTGTTTTCGTATTTGTTGTTGTGTATGAATGAGTGAGTGTTTGTGTGAATGCTTGATGGTTTGAATGTGTACTCATTTTCTTAGTCCCGCATCGATTTCGTCCGGTTAACTGATTTTTCTGCCACATTCATAGTTTGTGGGGGGTTTTATTACTAACTCAGTTTTGTTTAGTTTATTGTAAATAATTAATTCATTTTGTAAATATTCATTTGGGGATTTTAAAAGTTGTTATTTTATGACCCTCCCCCCATGAACAATATCTGTATATAAGGGGACTAGTTAGGACATCATAGAGAAACTGAGGTATTATGGTGGACGTAGTAAGAAAGGTAGGAGTGAATGTGATGTTTTGGTGATTGGATTATTGTTGGCTTGTTTGGGTCAGTGTCTGTGACTAGCTAAGTTTTAGATTAAAGACAGATGAAGACCGTCATTCCCCACCCCCCTTTTTGGCCATGTGCCACATTTTGTATTTTAAATGCAAATAAATATTAGTGTTGACTGGTTCACCGTGTTGGCCCGGTCTCACTCTTTATTTCATCTGAAGGTACTTTACATCGGGTCCCGCAAGCCTTCTTTGTGCAAACAACGTGAGTGTTTGTTGGGGCTCGCTGTCATTTGTTTCTAGTTCCTTCTGCATATATATATATATATATATATATATATATATTTTTTTTCCCCAATTCCTTTTATTGTACATTTTTCTGTATTAATTTTGAATCTCCCGTTGAAGCCTGAAGAGCGGGAGCGAAACCGGTTGCTTCCCCCCTTGTTTTTTTTTTTTAATGTCTTGTAATATTAAATTTTATACTTTTATTTCGATCATATGAAGATTTATTTTTCATTCTTCAACAGTTGTGTATTATCTTTCAATCATTACTTCTAAGTAAAATATAACTTATATATGGGGGCAACAGACATTGTCATGTGATAAACAACTAATTCACAACTGATAATCCTTAAGTATAGAATACCATTTCCATATATTTGTAGGAGACTCTTGAAAAAGGACATTTCTTGAAGATAGATTTATAAAAATTTATGAATGAAAGAAATAAAACTCTTTACTCCTTACTACTACCTTGAGCGAAGACATTTCCAACTAATGAGATGCTCAGATAGGATTTTTTTCTTTTTTAAAAAATCAGCCTTGTTTTTGAGCCTGATTATGGCAACACTTTATCTGATTCAGGTTAACAGAAAAGAAAAAAAAAAGGCAGGGTGAGAAGACTCCTCTTAAAGGAGAATGGATTTTGAAACCTATGACTTTTGAAAGATGGCTTTGGAGCCTCCCAGGATAAATATAATGGAACCAGTCAGCAGGCTTGTCACTATTCATATTAGTCAGGACAGATGGGGATCAATAGATGGATTAATATTTTAGCCATGTGGTAAGAAGACGCTAGACTGAAATACATGATCAGTAAATGACTCCATACAACATAAAAACTTAATACGGACAATTTTGGACATGCAAAAGAAATTCATTCAAGATTTCCTTTATGATAGAAGTCAACTTGTAGCTATAATTCTACAAGTTTGTAATAACTTCTACATGTGTACCATAAATGATATAAACCCGGCAACTCATTCAACTACAGGCATGGCCTCTACAAAAAGAGGTCAGAAAACCAACAGAACCTCGTTAACCTCACTACTGCTCCCTACTAAAAAGATGCCATTCCTGTTTTTTTGTTTTGTTTTAACTTCAGCACCTACTGTATATCCACACTTTCTTGTAAATATTTATCTCTACCTAATTTAATATTTATTAAGCAATCAAAAGACTATTTTCAGAAATTATTTCAATTTTACAAAGATCTTTTTATTATGTACCTAAAGAGGTATCGATTGGTATTTTTGCATATAACACAGGAAATTTAAGAAAAAGTCTATCAGAGAAATCATTTCTGGCTTTAGATACAATGTTCAAAATGGGTTCAACATTACAACCAAAAATTAAACTGTTTTTCTGCCAATGAAAAGGTTTAAAAAACGAATTAACGAAACATGCATCCGATTCACTTTTATAGAGGCTAGTCTTTTAAAAGGTCACTTAATGAGAGGGAGAGAGAGAAAGCAAAAGTGAGAGAATAATGTAAGTTTAGTTCTGCAGTCAGCTGTCATGCTGCTTTGTTCAGAAGCATTCTTCTTAGAAGGATGACAAGAAGAAATTCGATATGATCCAACATCAAAAGAAATCAAATTAAGTGAGAAATAAAAGAAAGAATTTTTCCATTTCAACTTTCATTTGTACACTGGTTCTTTTTTTTTTCAAATTAACTCAAAAGCCCAACTGACTTTGAAAGTATCCGATTTCAGGTACTTTAATCAGACAAGAAAGAAAATAAAAAGGCATAATAAAACGGACATGTGAAGATGTGACACTGAAAAAACAGTAAAAATTTGAAAAATGCTTAACATAGTACAAAACTTTTTCCACAAAAGAATATAAAAAGTTGAAAGCAGTCAAACACTGAATCATTTATATTAAAACATCCATAAGAAACTAAGAAAATTATCAGATTATTCTGATAATTTTCTTTATGGATGAAAAAAGATTCCAGAAGAAAATAATCCAGTTTTCAAAAATATAACTTGTTAATTTTACACTATTTACATTAATCCATTGTTTGGACTGTTGTTCTGATCTTTATTGCCATATTTATGACATCTCAGCCGGAGCATACATCGGCTTTCTTCAGGTGATATTTGTTGAAATTGCAAACTGTACTATTTATTTACTTCATGGCAGTAGATTGTTCTAATTCCATATGCCATGACTTTGGATATCTCAGTTTATGTTAATTCTCCTTGCTAACTCAACTCTCAAAAATCTTTTCTTCCCTCTGCTGTGGCCAAGTATCGAACTCACAAATCTTAGGATCATGTCACTTTTGAATCATTCAACCAGTGCTTTTATCTACTGGGCCATGTTAATTCTAGTGTCTCCAAAATGAAAGACTTCTTGCCACTCATCAGCATGGCTGATGCTAAACTCCAGGAGAGTGACTCCTTGCATCTTCTCAGGCTAAAGTTTGCTCTGACATGAATTGAAAGAATTGTACTGAATCAGCTGCAAGGTTTGCTCCTAGGAAAAAGGTTGGTTTGTTGGGTTTTATGGTATATCAATCACTGTAGGTCATTTAATACCAAATTTAGTTATATATATATATATATATATATATATATATATATATATTAATTAGTAAACGTATAGCTGGCAACATTTTTTTTTTTTTTTTTTCCAAAAACGTATAGCTGGCAACATTATTTTTGGACGCGGATGTAGTTTATCGTCATACCCAGGACGTGGATATATGATGGGAAAAACTGGGTGTTCACTATTTGCCCATAGCTGGGACCCTAACAGGTGCTACCACCCCGGGTCAGGGTGGACCTGGGAACACCAGCAATTAAGAGGTGGTTCCAAGCTTCCTCAAAACCTCCTGATCAGAGGCTTTGCTGCTGGATGTAGTTTATCGTCTTACCCAGGACGTCTAGAAAAAAGGGTTCACTCTGTCGTGCTTGACAATTTTCATCACCAGAATCTATTTTACACATTTATAAATCTACCTTTGTCCATGCATTGAATATTGCTGTCGCATCTGGTATGGTGCTTCTATGTATTTAGAGATTCTTGATGAAATACAAAGAAGAATCTGCAATTTAACTGGTTCTGACATGGCATCTTGGCTTCAGTAACTTTACCAATGCTGTGACACAGCTTCTGTGTTTTTCTATGCATTATACATATGAACACTAATGGATATGCCCCAATCCTCATAAATACATTGGACACTATTGTAAGTGGGGGTAATATGCTAAGTAGTCCGCCACTAGCAGTGGTTTACCTACTTCACACCGCTGGCGAGTATTGTATTTTGTTCATGTTATAAAGAATACCATTTCATTCCAACTTCTGTTTTAGTAATTCCTTATTCAGTAACCTTTTTAGGTTACGCTATAATTATTTTCATGGTAATTTTTCTGATGAACTTTCTTCTATGGTACATAAACAATATGAATTTAAGCAGAGTACTTGACTGGCAACAAGGTCTCATTTTACAGTTGAAATGACAAAATGTAACTAAATTCTATGCTAAAGGTTTCTTCTTTTGTTCATCTCACTTTTGGAACTTTTCTGGTTTCTTGCTTCCCAATCAACATTAATCTTCAAAAATTTAAATGCAATGTCAAGTGTCATCTTAATTCCTGTGCCTTTGTTGCTCTCTCCTTAATACATTTTTCTCATACTCCATAATTGCTTGCATCTTAGTGGCTTTATTGCCTTGGAGTGAAATGATTTTAAAAAAATTCAATAAAACTACTCTCAGCTGTGACTGAATGTTCAGGTAAGATTGTTGCCATCATGAATGAAAACTAAGGTTTCAACTGAAATGGGTAATTTTCAGACTTACCATATGTGCCAGCCTAAATTCAAAAAATTCACCCTGCATTCAATACACCAGTATCATGTATGAGATGGACATGAAGACCTTGAAAAAAAGTGGGGTATTTTACATGATTAAGAAATCATCAACATAAAAGGAGCATCTAACTCTTGGGCTTAGCGACTTAATTATGGAATTGATTTTAATGCAAAAAAAAGCGTCACTGATAGACTGCTTCCTTGTGAAACTCCTTCCACTTTTTTCTTTTGATAGTTTACTCTAACTTGAAATTTTTTATTTTTAAGAATTCCCTATGAATTCTGTCAGTCTACTTAAGACCATTTCATGCAGATCTTAACATGCTGAACTTCCATGTAGTCTCATAGGCTTTTTCCAAGTCGAAAAAGACTGCTTGCTGTGAGATGCTCCTTCCAAAAATTCTTCCGACAAGAGTCTCCAGCGGCACTAAATCATCCATGGAACTACTTTTTTTTTCCCTGAACACATATTGGTAATAACTGATTAGGCAGTTCTTTTCCAAATACCAAGTCAATCTATTGTTGACCATTCTTTCCATAGTTTTACACAGACAACTGGTTAATGCTATTGGCCTGTAATTTCCAGGATCAGAGTTATCCTTCTCAGGTTTCAGAATAGGAAGGATAAAAGACTCCACAAATCTGAAAAGTGGCCACTTGTCCATATATTATTAATAGTTTTAGCAAAATTCGCAGTGGTTTGTTTGGCAGCTGCTTTAGGAATTGAATAATGAATATCATCTGGTCCCACAGCTATATCATGAGCTTTCTTTAAAGATTCATTCAATTCCTCTATCATAAATGGCAGGTTGTAACTCTCACCATTATTGGATTTAATGTTCATTTGTTGTTTTTCAACTTTTTGTTTGAACTTAAATTCTTGGCTGATGAGTTTTTTTTTTTTAGATAGTTATTGCTTATTTGTCAGCAATATCCTTTTTGCTGGTTATTTTTTATTATTATTATTTATGGACATGTGTTTTATTGCATTAGTATGAAGTTTAGCAGCTATCTTCTTTATCATATCACAAAGCTTTTGTTTTTGTCATTGAACTAAGTTTGCTGATGTACCTTTTCCAACATTTGTTTGTTATCTTCGATTATTTTCCGAAATTTTGCTCAAAGTTGCTTAAATTGCATCAAGTTATCCGTTGTGGGTTCTTTGTTAAAATCCCTTAATGCCCTTCTTCTGAGCCTGATAGCCTTTTTACACTCATTAAACCAAGTTCTATTGCAGTCTTTAATTTTACTCTTTCGGATGTATTTCTTTGCTATAGAGACAAGGATTTCTGTAAACTGCTATGTCTTTGATGCATGATCCTTTTAGTTTTGCAGAACATAACGACATCGCTTTTAAAATTCCTCCCAGTTTCCTTTACTCAATTTCCAGCATTGGAAATTTTTGTCACTTTGCCCAGAGTTTTGCAGAACAAATGAAAATAATCATGACCACATGTGTCCATCAGTTTCTTCCAGGAAAAGTCCATAACGATAGATAGATTGCACGAAGATAAATCGATTGCAAAGTAGTTACCAGAGAATGGAGATATATAATTTGGTTGGATTTATTGTTATAGATACACAAATCATCATTTATAACAGATTCCATACTCTTTCCTTTCTGGTTTGTATCTTTATAGCCCCATATGGTACTGTGACAATTAAAATTCCCTAGTAACATAAAGGGAGAAGGGAGTTGCCTTATAATTTCCTGCAATTCAGTTTCATTTATCTCTTCGTTCGGTGGAATATACACCGAGGAGGTGTTAGTTGGCCTGTGTAGCATTACCTTTACATCTATCACCTGTAATGTTTTTAAGTTCATCTAACTTTGTGGAAATCATTCCTGACTAAAATGGATGTACCACCTGATACCCAAAGATCAGTGTCTTTTATAGAATTGTATTGCTGGTACAATCTAATATTTATTTTATCCCTCTTAAGAAGGTAAATAACTGCTGGAGTCAGGTCTTATCAACAGAAGCAGCTCGTTAATGTTTGCTTTCACTTCACGAGAGTTCCATTGCATTATTTTATACACATTTGTACTCTTGTGTTTATGGCTTATTAGCTTTTAATTTGTTTTAATTTAGAAGTTTTACCTATCTACTTCCATCTCTCCCAACTTCTTGAAACGATTTTCAGTAGGGACTTGGATTTTATAAATTCCCAGCTTTTGCTTGTTCATTTCTGTTCACTTTGATGATGCATTTAATCTAGTTTTTAGGGACTTTTGTGGATGTATAGGTGACCCATGGCCTTTGTTCTGCATATGGCTTAACATTTTTGGGAGAAGTAGGCTGGGTCTGAGATGATGTTATATTCTTATTGGGCCTTTTCTTTTCCTTTTTACCTTTTCCTGGTTCAGCCTGTCCCAATTCTTTGTAATATATTTCTTTCAAATTTTTTTTCAAAATTGGGCCAATCATTCAACCCCAAGTGTACAAGTCTCTGAATAAGGTCCCTATATTTGTCAACCTTGTTATTTGGACCTCTCCTATCCATTATTCTCATGTAGGAAGGGCCCCTCATGTACCCTGCAACTACATTTTTGCTTCTATAAAAGAAATGTTCATTTATATTTGATTCCTATAATCTTTCTTTTTTTCAGTACTCCTAATTTTGAGAGTAAGCTGGATGATTTTCCTGACAATTTGTGCATTTAATTTCATCCTGACATTCATCTTCATGATCAGAGTCCTTTTGGCCACATCTTGCACATGTAGGGCAACTCCTACAGCTTTCTCTGTGATGTCCAAATTTTTGACATCTAAAACATCTCAGAGGAGCCAAGATATATAGCTCTACTGGTTCAACCTTGTAGCCTATTTTGATTTTTGATGGAATTTTAGAGTTGAATGTAAAGATGAATGTATCTGTAAATAATTTTTCACCATTTCTTCCAATAGAGATTATTGGTAATCAGAGACTGCCTGGCTTCCCAAGGCAGATGAAATTTCTTCTGGGGTGGCCAGAGAGAGCTCTTTACTTCTAATCACTTCCTATGATGTATTCAATCTTCTGTGAAGGAAAGTTTTAATATTCACATTATAGGATTATTATTTCATTTTAGATTCCCCATATTTTCTGGCTTCAACCTCCATCAAATTGCCATCTCTCATCTTTAACTGATTTCAGATTAATCTGACAATACTTTCTCAATCAAGAAAGAGGCCAGTTTTGACAAAGGGGTTTCTTCCAAAGACTCAAGCACAAAAAAAATCTTGGAAAATCTTGGAAAATCTGTATTAGTTCCTTTTTCAGAATCTGAGTCCAAAAGGTATTGCTTGGTTTTTTTTATTTTGATTCATAATTTATATGAATTAAATTTCACTGCCTGTACTCCCCCACAAACCCTGGAGCCCAATGTTGGGACATGTCAAGAAGGAAACCCAATCAGCTTGAAAAGTCAGGGTTACACAAACCAGTATACTCATTCATGAGAGACCTGGAGCACCTGTCACATTTGCTCCACTATGCAATTTTTCATTGAACAAATTGAAGGGTTAACATCTATGTCCAAGTCTAAATGTCTCTACAAACCAATTGACTCTCAGCCATCACCTAACACCTATACATTAGATTGAGTTGTTATTCATCCAATAGTTCATTTGGGTAAAGTTTCCCTAAAATACTCAATTTGGTATCGTTATAGGCATTAGGGCTTGACCTGACCAGCCGATTGATTGGATCAGGCTTCTGACTCCCTGTCTAGTCCAGTTAAGGGCTAAAGTGGTGTGTTGGGAATCAGAAGTATCTAACCCTGACTGCTGAAACCCTCAACCACCAGAATCCTGTCCCCAGACATCACGGGTTGCCACACACAGCAAACAGGTGGCCCCACTTGGGGGAGTGGGGGTACTCCTCTGCAGAGGTGCAGTCAGCATATTCTGAAGCTACAGCTGACAGGGAAGATGTAAATCTGGTCATTTATTGTGGAACAGAGATAGTATAATTAAACTAATATAAATTTGGTTTTCTGGTTGCTGCTTTTCAAATTAAGTGCTTTGTAAAATCATGAGCGTTTATTAAATGAGAACAATAAAACAAAGCATTTCAATAAAAAAAATCTTTACTTTTACAGATACCAACATGTACAATTTATTGACCTCATTAAACAATTGCTTATGAGTTGCAACAGATTAATGATAATTTCAAATTTATCCTTAAATTCTCAATAAGGTTTTACTTCATTTTGCTAAAGACAAACCACCAAAAACTGAAACCAACTCTATACAAATAAGTTAAGCTATTTTTTTCAAGAAAGAAAGAAAGAAAAAAAAAAAAATTTTTATAATTATGCTTGGCTGCCCATCTTTCAAAAGGTTATAAAGACATTTGTGATTAATCACAGACAATTTAAGGAGAAAAAGGGAAAGTTGCATATTACATTTCAATTGGGTACTCAGATATGACTCCAAGTGAGAAGTAGCAGTTGGTGACAAGGATTTTTTTTTTTTTTTTTAATATTTTCAGCCAATACAAGGCCTAATAGTCACTCAGGGTAGGTTACTAAATGAATTTTTTTCTATACAGGAAGGGAGTAAGAGGTGGATATTATTAGGATATATAGGATAGATAGCAGTTGAGCTTTGACTTGAAGAGGTTAAAATTGTTGAGATTGGGAAGCATCTTTTCAAAGTCTATCTGACAATGCAACATTTCCAAGGAAGAAACTGAGTGGAACATACCCCTTACTAATAGAATAAGAAGGGAATGAGAATGTATTGCCTGGTGGGTGCAAGCTGTGAAGATTAGAACTGGTAGAAACAAACAATGTAGTTTACGCAAACAACTACCATGAAAATAGTCTGACAGAATCAAATACAGATTAAAGATTATTTGAGGTGATTTCATTTCCTCTTAGAATAGTAAAGTTGGTGGAACAAGGTACAAGCAAAAAAAAAAATAAAAAATGCCAAATCATCAAAGTCAGCTATTCTTTTCCGCGCAATAGTAAAAAAAGACTAACAAAAAAATAACAGAAAAAGACTTTAAAAAATTTCAAGTCTTCATTAGTTTATGTAAATTCTGATCAGTATAAGTGTGCAATTTGTAACCACTCTGAATTTACCATTTATTTTTCCTTTTGGTCCACACAAACAAACACCATTTGTCAGTATGGTTTGGCACTTTTCCTAACTTAGGCCACAATGTAAACAAATGATTTATGCCTGAGTAATCTTGAGACATACCGTGAAAATAAACTTTAGATTTATTACGTATTCGCAAAATTTCTAAGATTTTTTTCATGATTTTCTTTTCCCCTCAAGTAAAGCAATAATGACACAAAGGGTTACTGAATGCTAGAGAATGAGAAAAAGAAAACATTAAGGAGAGGGAACAATAAAAGAACAGGAAATAAGACAAGATAACAAGTGACACTGCAGTTAAAATTTGAAGATTAAAGTCGACTGGGACGCAAGAAAATGGAAGAGAGATCCACAAGCTTAAAAACTAATTTTCACTGCATTTAAGCCGAAAGCATTCAAAGAGAAACTTTTGCATGCATTTAACTGTAATGAGAACAATTTTTATAATGTTCTTAAAATATATAACACCTCTCAAGCACAGTGCCAAAAAATAAGAGGAGGCAGGCAGTCAAAATGAGCTTTTAAAAGCGGAACCAAGAGGTGGGGGGTCTAAATCAGATTACGTTTTAAACATCCTTAATTATTTTTTTCTCATCCTCTCAAAACATTTTTTTTAGATCTACTGTAAGCATTTTGTTAGAATTTAAAATTTATTTTTTGTCTGCACTTATTTACAAGACTATAAACCTACAGACCTTTTCTGCATATAACAAAGTTTTAGAAGATTAAAAAAAAAAAAAAAAAAAAACAGAAAAGTAAGATTTATTTTAATAGCAGTATCGATTTTGCTAGCTTAGATCAAGGGCATTGTCATCTTCAGTCTTCTTTGTGCCAGGTTCCTTTAGGATTTATGTGAAATTGGATCTCCACAATTTACAGCCCTTTTAGTTATGAGTATAAAGTGAATATAAATTCTCAGTTGGAAATTGAACTCCCTTTACCAATTCCATTTTCCATAATTTTAATCCTTACACCACCTGCACCTCCCTCTGAATGATTAACAGGTTCAAGTAAATAAAGCTCTTATTTTGTGTGCAATATATAGTCAGTCAGTCAGTCAGTCAGTCAGTCATGTGCCATGCGTGATACACACTTAAGTAGTCATGTATCAAAAGATACATGACTGACGAGGCAGACCCCCCCCACCGCAGTAGATTGCCATTTCTTTCTGCAGTAGACCAATTGCCATCCAAGGTTATAGGACCCAGTCTGTCCTGCCATAGCTGGAGAGAGAATTCATACCTTTCCCAAGGATATTACCATGTAAGTGAATGCAATGGATTTGAATGGAATTCAAACTTAGCTCTCCGATTCCTCAATCAGAGCCACTATCCATTACTCCACCATGCCATAATATATAGGATTTTTTTAAAAGTGTTTGCTAAAAAGATTATAAAATTTCTTTACAATAAACTAAACATTAGAAATCTTAAATTAGGGTGTTATCTTATCCATTCTGCAGGAAGAAGAAAAAATAATTCAGCTTACCATGATGAAAATCTGCTCCAAACTTAAGGAAAACAGATTTATGGTTAATGTTTGTTATTAAGAGGAAGGATCAAAATATTTTTTAATATTTTTTTAACTTTTTATAATATTCAAAATTTTGATTAAAAACTTGTTTTCTTGCACCAATGGTTGTACTAACTTTTAGCATAGCAAAATTTAGCCTCTTTTTTGTGTTGACAGAAATTAATTCGGAAATTTTTGCAAAAATCAAATTATTGTTGGATTTTAGTGAACTCTTCAGGAATTATTCACAAATGAATGAAATTATGAAAACTTAAGAAATTCAATATGATAATGTTTTAGTGACTATATTGGTTAAAAAGAATTTTTTTTTTTTTTACAGAATTGGACCCAGTCCTACAGAAAAATCTGAATAAAAAAAATGCAATAAAACTAAGACATTATTTAATTATAGAAGCTTTTGCTTTATGAATAATATATATTAAAGACAATAATGTCTAAAAAAAAAAAAAAAAAAAAAAAAAAAAAAAATTTTGCAATAAAAAGTGACCCCTAATAATCAAAAAACTGGAAACCCCTAACAAGATTTATTACTTGCGGGTATAATCTTAATATAAAAGATGCAGATGACAGTCTTGATGGCCAATTTGGAAAGGAATCTACAGGACCACCTAAAACAGGGTGGTAGAAGAAAAAAAAGATTAACCAACTGTAAGAAAGACAAATTATGATCATCATCAGGAAGAGAAAAAACTCAAGTTATGAATTGGAGATATAAACATCCAAGCAGATGTAGAAGTTCAAATATCTGGGAAAAATTTTAACAGATGATAGAATATGCAACACTAAGATCTGAAAAAAAGAGTGCTGGATTGGTATGTGATATCCATCTTTTTATATGGCAGTGCATATTGAACAGCCTCTTGACTGTTTTCAGTATTTTTCAGATAGGTTTTCTCGGGTTTTCTTTGTAGTATTTTCAATTAAAATGTGTTTCACCATTAGTGCAGTCTAACATATTGTACATATTGATTGATCATCATTCTTTAGCAAGTATGAATAACATGAGATAGGAAGTTGTGGAGTGACATGATCACCTATGTCCTGAAGGGACATGGCACATAGAAGAAACTAAAGATGCTAATTTAAATGGTTTTCAAAAACCATATCAGAAGAATCTATAATAGAATATCAATAGATGTCTGAATTTATGTTGCATCCAGTTTTATATATATATATATATATATATATATATATATATATATATATATATATTATGAGCAAATTACATTTCCACCATTGATTTTCAAGATATTGATTCTTTTTTTAGTCAAATGTTAAATTTGAGCCATTTATTTTTAAAATTGGACAGTTTTCAATTTTAATAATCTAGAGAAATATAATTTTATTTTTATTTATTTACTGAGGGCAGTCATCTTGTCTATGATTATTATATATTGTGTGTGGCATAATTATGTTGTCACTTTTCTCTGATAAAAGCAATACAAATATTTATTTGTATGTATTTGATTATCTTTAAACTT
>CAHIKZ030005621.1:432500-480000 GCA_903632075.3 Acanthosepion pharaonis | reverse complement strand
TGTTTTTATATGCTGTAAAACTTCTAAGTCACAAGTTCTCATTATTCTACTATTGAAACACTGGCATAGTGGATATATCCCTTGTCTACTAACCTCCAAGTTAAACATTTAAATCGGGTCAGGGTTTACTTGTAAAGCAAGCGTAAGATTCCAAAAATTATGAATATAGAAAAAAAAAAAAGCAAGACACAGAAACAGCCCACTGTTCATGATATTTCTGCTATTTGATTGCATCAGTAATAAAGTGGAAAACCAAATAATAATGTTATGGTGTGATTAGTTGTTGGGTTGATCAAATTAAATGCGGCTGCGTGTTTCAAGATAATCAACATCCATACATTAAATTTTAAACATCAAGGAAAAATCAAGCTCAGTGAACATTAATAAAATATTGTATTAACAATGATATACAAATATCAACAATAGTATAAAGAAAGTTGTTCCCCTTTTTCCGTGATAAAAAAAGGGTAAGTTTAGCTAATAAATGTTGAGTACAAAATTGAATGTAATTTAACTACAAAGTTCAATTGAAGTCTTAGCTAAATAAAGAATAGTTCCACGGTGTTTTATCAGTGTAGAAAGATGTAAATGTTCATGAGTGATATCAACAGGAATTAGTATGATTACTCGAATGAGTAATAATTAAGAATTAAAATGTCAATATAGCGCCGTGCCTTATTTTCCAAGAATTGAACTGCAACTGGTGGTTTGGTTGATAGCGAAATTCTTTTATATCGATGGGTAGGCTCCGGATAGCTTAGCGCCAGAAATATAGAAAAGATACTAAAATACGCGATTGGTCAGAAATGGACCAATCCGTGATTTTAGAGAAAATTCGAATTACTTGCGATGGTTAAATTGTCCTATAATAAGTATCATGTATTTATTAACCAATGAGAATTCGATAAAATGTAGGCGTGGCACTACAATAAAGTGGAAACACTAACTACATCCACAATTTCCTCTTGCTTAATGATTTTGCAAACTAGACGCTGTAGACTTAAGCCATAAATGTTGCTACATTACAATAATTATATCGCTCGTTTTATTTTATCAGCTTTCGAAGGTGTACGTAAACGTGTTGAAATAACTGATCTTCAGATTTCCTTCCAATAACAAAAAAGTTATTAAAAAAAAGAAAAAAAAGAAAAAAAAATCAAATTTATTCTATGATCCAGCTATCGATGTATTTCTTGTGCCAAGAAAGATTTCTAGGAAATCAAATATGATGAAGGAAATTATATTAAACGTATGGAAATTGGCACAAACGCGAATTCCTACGAGAAATGAAACTTAGTCAACAAATAAAAATATAAATATCAAGTGGGAGACGCTTCCGAAAATAATGAAAATAGAAAAAAATATTCTTCCAAAAAAGGAAGAAATATGAAAAAAGTCACCAACTAAAACTAAAATAACCATATAGTCATAAGAAGTAGACGCTCTACTTTTGTTTGCCATTTTGCAAATATAAGGAAGATTCCAAAAGTAAAGCCTCCTATTTCTTTCCACGGAAATAAGGGATAGACGAATACAACACCATTGGATAGAGCAAGTTTACATTTAAAGTTTTTAAACAGATACTATTTTGTCACGGTTAATAGCCAGATAATCCGTCATGAATTTTCACCCGCTAAGAACAAGAGCCAGAATGTCGTAGTTAGAACGGAGATTGTTACCTTTGCTAAAACGCATTATGCACAGCCTAACTGTGCTCAAATCCACTGTATGGTCTTTGTAAACGTTCAGCGAGCGTCAATAAAAATAGATACAGTATTCTGTACCGACAGCTTCGTACGCGTTTTCTACCATGTCATTTTCCTGACTGCCGCTCAGCATTAACAAGAGGACTGGTATATGTGACATATTTGGAGCGACTTTCATGTATATGTATGTATGTAAGCAAATATATGGATATAAATCCGACAGTATGAAGAAATATATATATATATATATATTCTTCGTATGTATGTGTATATCCCGTACATTTCTCAGTCTAAACTGACTTTCCCCTTCAACCAGGAAGTTTCTGTTATATTTATTCTTTACATTCTTGTTACTACACCTCGTCGACAATGCCGTCACAAGTTTTAACAGAAACAGGAATGGAAAGCAACACAAGAACCTTGTTCTCCTTTATTTCAATTTTATTCTTTACCTCTAAATTAATATTAGATCTTAATCCTTAACTGTTGATGGCGGCCTTAGGTATAAATAATTATGTAAACAGAGAGAGACAGACAGGGAGACAGAAGATAGGAAGTTGTGGAGAACTATAGATAAAAATGGGACTGTGAGGATTAATATGATCTGCATCGTTATCAATATTATTCATCTGTTTTTTTTTTTTCTTTTGTTTTTTTTTTTTTCAGTGGTTATAATTTGCGGATACTCATGAGGTTCTGGCAAGAATTTTCAAAACAATGTTTTAACGGAAAATAAACCGCTAAATTACTTATTTGGCACATCCGCTGACGCAATTAAGATCTTTAACCAAAATGTCGGACGTGCTAGTAAAGATTAAAAAAAATTAAAATAATCAAAAACACTGGTCTTTCTACTGAATAAACATTTTGACGATAAAACTTTGCAACGAATAACCTACATGAGCTCGAGAGTAAATGGATGGCGGAACAAGGTTTAAGAGAAATAAGACAATTTATTAAGAGCTACAAAGAAAATTGTGGAGAGCTGTGAATGGCTATGCCTTGAGAGGTTACGGCTCATAAAGACTAGATCTGTGGCAAGGTCTCATCATTTTACAATGGAAATGGCTAGATGTAACTAAGTTACATGTTAAATTTGTTCTATCGCACTTCTCGCGTGTGGAACTCAGTCTTTTTGCTTCCCAATCAACTTTGACCGTCACAAATTTTAATGTAATGTCAATCGTTATCTTCTGTCTTCATTCTTGTCCTTTTATAAATCTTAATAGTCGTTTTCCTCATATTCTCTAACACTCAGTAAATCTTTGCATCGTGGTGGCTTTATTGCCTTTAGTCTTCAAAAATTTAAATGCAATATCAATTGTTATATGTTGTCTTCTTAATTCTTGTCCTTTTATAATTCCCTCTCCTTAATAGTGGTTTTCCTCCTATTCTCTAACATTCAGTAACCCTTTACATCCTGGTGGCTTTATTGCCTTTGATCTTCAAAAATTTAAATGCAATATCAATTGTTATCTTCTGTCTTCTTAATTCTTGTCTTTTTATAATTCTCTAACACTCAGTAACCCTTTGCATCCTGGTGGCTTTATTGCCTTTAATCTTCAAAAATTTAAATGCAATATCAATTGTTATCTTCTGTCTTCTTAATTCTTGTCCTTTTATAATTCTCTCTCCTTAATAGTTGTTTTCCTCCTATTCTCTAACACTCAGTACCCTCTTGCGTCCTAGTGGTTTTATTGCCTTTAATCTTCAAAAATTTAAATGCAATATCAATTGTTATCTTCTGTCTTCTTAATTCTTGTCCTTTTATAATTCTCTCTCCTTAATAGTGGTTTTCCTCCTATTCTCTAACACTCAGTACCCTCTTGCGTCCAAGTGGCTTTATTGCCTTTGATCTTCACAATGTAATGACAATCGTTATTTTCCGTCTTAATTCTTTTATTGTCCTCTCCTCTTAATAGTTTTTTTTTCTTGTTATTTTTCTAACATTCAGTAACCCCTTGCGTCCTAGTGACTTTATTACCGTTGATCGTCACAAATTTAAATGCAATGTCAATCTTCAGTCTTCTTAATTCCTGTCCTTTTATTGTCCTCTCTTCTTCGTAGTAGTTTTCCTCATATTCTCTAACAATCAGTAAACCCTTTGCGTCCTGGTGGCTTTATTTCCTTGCTTGGAGTGAAATGATTAAAAAAAAGAAAACTTTCCACACAGACAACGTCTTCGCAAGAGCCGTTACTTTCTGGATTAGCCTCCGGATAGGGTACTTCCCAGATCTTACTCCAATCTAGAAATGGGTTCCACTATTATCTATCTTACATAATCTCTTATAATATGCACTACTTACTTTCTTCCTTCCTTCCTTTATTTAAGCCTCATCCAGTAATCCTCTACGTTAAGCTCTTGGGGCTTCTATCGGGTGGACTACAGTATTAAAAAATTACATTTAAAACGACACGAAAACTCAAATCTCTCTATATAAGCTCAGACGAAAATACTTTCGATACTTTCTTCTATGTGCCATGTCCCTTGAGGACGTTGGCGACCATGGTTTCCTGTCCTTTATAGCTCTTCGTAAAATTTATCTTTGCTATCTCTCCTAATCCCTGTTCTGTCAACCATTTACACAATCTTATTAGGTAGGCTATGCGCTATTTCCCTGTCCCTCTTGTCTTTACTATGTCCTGTGAGTGTCAAATTTTCTTAGCCCACTTTCCTCTTTATGTGTCCTAGAAATTTCAGCTATCTCTTTCTGATTTTAAGTATGTGTCACTTTAGTTCCCATTTTGTCTAAAATGTCATGTTCAGTCCACGGGATTCTCAACATGCTCCTATAGAAGCAAATTTCTGTTGACTCAAGTGCTTTCTTCATCTGTTAGGAGACTGTCCAGCATTTACTGCTATATAAGAAGACTGATATTACATAACCGTTCAATACTCGTTTCTTTGTTTCTAACGAAATTTTCCCGTCTCTTAATTTAATTAATCTTAATTCAATCTTAGATTTAATTGTTTGCTTGGCTTTTGAAAAGAATCTTTCTTTATCCCAATGAGCCTTCGAATTTCGATGTCTATTTTCGTCCTCTGTGAAAACACTTTCCACTTATTTAAATTGTTTTACGAGGGTGGGTTGAAAAGTTAATAGGCTGACCATAGAATGTTTCTACAACTGTAGAACGTTACATACTTAATAACTACATTGTTTCTTTCCAGGTAAACTGACATCTGACTGTTCAAAGAATATTTTTCATCCTGTGTGTAAAATCTCATTTATAGCAGATATGACGTCAAGTGTTGTTCTTTTCGTGTTGGGGAACAGATGATAGTCAAATCAAGGGAACAGGGTAGGTGAACAAATAGCTCAAAGCCAGAGTCACGCACAGCAGCCATTGAAACCAAAGACAAGACCCCTTTCATCAGTTTTCCTGGATGTTTGGTCTTGATCGTTTTTGTATCCGACTCGGCAAGTTAGCATTGTACTCCCCATTGATGGTGTGGATCTTTTGAAGAAAATTAATAAACACAATGCATTTTGTATAAAAACTGAGGACATCTCTGCAGATAAAGCGACATTGGCCTTATTTGGAGCAGATGAGGAGTGTTTCAACTGCATGGATTGTCTCAAATTGATGAACGAAACATTTATCTTAGGAAACCAAATGGATATGCCGTAAATAATGTCAGATTTTCCATGAAGGAATCAAACTAGTGAGCTTTTGATCAGGCGTCAAAAGACGTGTCAACCACCGAGCAGAAACCTTCGTCATGCCAAATTCATTGTGCTGACTATTCTCAACTATCACTGCATATAGCATTGGCTATTTGGTTTAAAGTCATTCGCCTGTCATCCGTCACCCTTGTGGTGAACAAGATGTTTTCTTTGATGGAAGCAGCTGCAGAACGTGCAGACATTAGGTTATCTTCAAGACTTCCTTCCCCTCCTAAATTCAGCTGCCCACTTTTGCACTGTTGATAATCCTGGAGCGTCTTCCCCCTAATGTAGCAACAATGTCAACATTAATGTCTTTGGGAGCTAAACTTTTTTTCACAGGTACGTGATCATACCACGATGCCAAAGTATGCCCATTGTCAAGAGAAGTCGTTACTAGTTACCCGTGGAGTTTTCTTTGAACAGTCAGATGGAAAGAAACAACGCAGTTAATAAGCGTTTAAGAATTAATGCATGCAATATGTCACAGCTCTAGCATCATTCCTTCTTAGTTAGCCTATTAACTTTTCAAGAGACCCACCATACTTGCTTGATTTTGGTGTCTTCAGTGGGTAATTTGCATGTTGGGATTTTCCCCTTCTGATAACCATGAATTCTGCTTTTGATATCAAATGCAGATAAATTTGAAAGAAAGATAAAGGAATTAATTTAAGCGAAATTATTATAGTGATTTAATAATTATCTTTGTTTCTCTTTCACGAAGTCAAATTCTGAGATTAGTCAAGCTTCGCGTTGAATTTAAAAAAAAAAAAAAAAAAAGTGTTAGATTGATAGCATGATTCTTAGTCTCCGGACAGCAAGTAATTTCCTTTATCTACTTTCCTCGACTAGACTGGCTTTCCCTTATTCCTAACTCTTTTCCCGTTATCTCATCTAAGTAACCAAATTCTTTCTTTCCATCTCTCCGTGGATTCTTTTCCTCCAAAATGCATCTCATCCCCACCATACAACATACCCCCAAATCGATCCTCCTCTCTTATTTTAACGCCATCTTTTATCGCAGCGTTTCATCTACTTACCATTTCTTGAAATACACTTACCGAATATTGTTGATCTTTGAGTTAATTCCGTTAAAGCCTTTGGCCGTTTCTACTTTCACCATATAATCAATATGACAATCAAGTCCTTTCCCGGAAAGGGAAAGAAAGAGAGAGAGTAGATTACCAAAAATGGTATATCATTCAAAACTGAGAGAATGGCGTGACAGAAAATGTTCTCAGATCAGAGGCTTCCGCACTGATTGCCAAATACTTGGCTACTTTGGACAGAATGAAGAATTACCTTCGATTCAGAAAATTATCCACCCAAAACAAAATTCAATAAAATCCAATAATCTCTTTTCGAAACCTAACTGCAAGCGAAAGGCATCTATTGCTGTCTGGCAGAATGCCAACAGCGATGAACCGAAACATGCAACAGCAAATGCCATGACAACTGCGGGCTCCAGTTTCTGGTCATATATTAAGTGACCTCAGCAGACAAGCTATACCAAAAATGTACCTTTGAAAACGTTTATTAGAAATGTTTACAAAAAAAATTATAAGTGATACTACAGGTTATAATATACAACTCATAACGTAAATATATAGCCATTCTTCTTCCATCTGCTGTGACCGTTCAAGACATGAGCAATCATGGCTTGCCCCAAATTCATGTGCTAGCTCTTAAAAGTTTTACTATACCTGCCACTGTTCTGTTATTCATTTGTATAATCTTATTAGGTAGATTGTTCAGTTTCCGTTTCATAATATCCCGTGGGTGTTGAATTCTCCAAGATTTCCTTATGCGACCTAGAAATTACAGTTTCTTTCTAATTCCATGTAATCCTTTTTGTTTGTTTCCTTAAAACTCCATTATTCACTTGCTCCCACCCATGGCATTCTCATCATCCTTCTGTTGTCTAAAGTGTTTTAATTTGTGAGGAAATTGTCTATTCCGCATTAAAAAAAAAAACACACAACGTGAATAAGACATTTTTTGTTCGTCCTATTCAGTGGCTCTTGTATAAAAGCAAGACTGGCGCCCAAATATAGATAAAAAAAAGACGATGAAAATTCATCAGATTTCGTTCCTTCAGCAAATTTATAAAGACAAATATGGAAAGTTTTATTTGGTAATCCGGATTTATACACAGAAGTAATGTGAAGAAATAATGTTAAGTTTTCACGTTTTGAATTAGAGAACGCTCTAAAATATTCTAAAAGCTTTCTGCGTAGGAAAAAGTGGCTCATATATAAAAGACTTGCGCCCAAATATAGATAAAAAACGACAAGATGAAAATTAAACATATAAATAACCATGTATTTCATTTTTAATTGTTAAAAAAGGTCATGAGTCATGAGTTTTAATATTTTTTGCGGCCTTGCATAAGTATATGTTTTAGTAATATTTTTGTCTTGCGCTCGCACTTTTTTCTTTTGATTTTTCTTTTTTTTTTTTTTCTTTTACCCTTTTTTGTCTCTCACACCAGTTAATTTTTTTTTCACACTTGTTTGTCTTTTTCTCGATTTTCTCCCCCTCTCTCTTCTGTCTTCTTTTTTCTCTCTCTTCTGTCTTCTTTTTTGTCTCTCTTCTCTCTCTTCTTTTGTCTCTCTCTTCTCTCTCTTCTTTTGTCTCTCTCTTCTCTCTCTTCTTTTGTCTCTCTCTTCTCTTTCTTTTGTCTCTCTCTTCTCTGTCTTCTTTTGTCTCTCTTCTCTGTCTTCTTTTGTCTCTCTCTTCTCTGTCTTCTTTTGTCTCTCTCTTCTCTGTCTTCTTTTGTCTCTCTCTTCTCTGTCTTCTTTTGTCTCTCTCTTCTCTCTCTTCTTTTGTCTCTCTCTTCTCTCTCTTCTTTTGTCTCTCTCTTTCATATATATGATCTTAGTCTTTCTTCATCCGGATTATAAAACCCGAAACAATAGAAATTAAATACCAACAAAAAAATGTGACAAATCGTGCGGAAGTCGCTTGAAAATCTTATAACTGAACCCTTTCCAGTTTCTGCTCATCACAATATATCTACTTGCTGATTAAATGTATTATATTTTGTAAAGTTTCATTGAAATCAGCCAATGCATTTCAGACAGCATATTTATTACAACGTTTTGGCCGTTGTAATAAATATGGCGACAAAGATGAGGCAATAGTCTGAATAATGTAAATAGTGTACATAATACCTCATCTCAGAAACAGACAGATACGGAAAGTGTATCGGATAATTGTTGAAATTTGTAGGAAGATGAATTGAAAAGTTAACGAAATTAAAAACGAAATGCGTTGAAAAATCACGTTTTAAAATAATTCCAAGGAGAATCGAAACCCAAATTTAACTAGATGGAATTCAGTAAGGTTGAGCAAAACAAAGTCCACTTGTTCTCTCCCCCCCCCACTTTCCCGCAATGAGAAAGAAACCATTAAAGTATTCACGAAAATATCAGATAAAACATATGTTGTCGATAAAGAGACCAGGGTGGTCACCGAAATATCATTTGCAGACCGCTCTGAACAAAAAAGCCCGGAAGAAGAAATATTTGGTTGGAATTAACCATCCAGAAGAGAAGTGTGCCTACAGAGATAGAGACCGACTTGACGCATTCATCAAATTTGTGACATTCGTCCTGAGAAAAAAAAATTTAATCCAAACATTAATTCGGATTCCTTTCGATACAAGTGATAAGGAAAATTAATTCCTATTTTGAAGCGACCATGGACAAGACTGTAGTTTGTTGATCCGAAAAATGCATAGACAGAGAAATAATAAACTTTTGTTTTAAGGAGAGCGGAAATATTTTTTCCTTTTTCTTTCCCAATTCTTGGATGGTCTGATCGATTCAGAAGCATAGCATGGAACAAGCTGGAAAAGATTGAAAATCCCTTTTGCTTTCACTAAACCATCTGGAAGTTGGATTCATCACACCTATGAGTAGGCTGAGGTTACCTGTTGAGGAAGTGGGAGAAGGAAGGGATTAGCACCGCCTATACAAAGCAATGGTGCAAAGTGAAACGTGAGGGAAGTTGGAATTAAATGGTGGTTTGATTTCTTTGACCACTCACCAAAGGGGAGTGGGACAACCCCATATTTGAAAAACAGATACTTAGGGTAGAAAACAACTGAACCCGGGGCCTAGTCAGCCCTACCCTGGCTGGACACAGGACTCCATATAAGCCGGGGGAGTTGGACAACTTAGAGTCTCCACACTACTGCTTCTGGAATCCACGTCGTTCGTTGAGACCCCTGACCAATACCTTGTGTCGGCCCTGTGGACACAGAACTTAGAAAAGTTAAGTTACTGCTAAAACAAGATGCAGACTCGGTGTCATTTTATTATAACAAGTGGGAAGGGTTAAAATCGCTATATCAAATCATATAAAGCAAATCGTTGTTATACTTAAGTTAAGTTAGTTAATTCTTTATTCTAAGGGATTTTTTGTGTAGCTCTGAGCTCTCAAACTACCTTCACTTCAGTTTGTTTCATCAGCGATCTTCTCACCATTACGAGATCAAAAACATAACGTGGCGAGTGAATAGTCGTAAACAAACACCAGCTAAGTCGAATTGAACCGTACGTACCAGCGACAAACGAATCACGCGCTAAGAGTAAGCTAGAACCGCGTTCGTCTTCAAGTTTCTTCAGACCACCGGGGTTATGGTAACCACGGTGGTCTGAAGAAACTTGAAGACGAACGCGGGCATAGGCTACATTATTGGTCGCCTTTGACTAGGATCGATGAGTGGAGTTACAATTATCTCACCATTATTATTATTATTATTATTATATCTCACCATTATTATTATTATTTCCTTGGGTTTCTGTTGTAAACACATTTTCTTGTGGATCCCAACCAGAGACTTAAGGTCAGAAATGGCTCCATGACTTTTTCCACTGATCATTTTCGCAAACAAAACAAAGATCACACACATTTTGCATCGATAAATCTTTTCGTAAAAGTGTGAGCTGTATTTGTGAATACAATCAGGAATACCTTCAATGAGTCTATCGGAATATTTTCCAATCAATCCGAGTGCTCCAACTACAACTGGAATTATTGATGTCCTCATGTACTACATTTTTGAGTTTTCCACTTCAGGTTCCTTGTATTTTGATAGCTTTTTTTTTTTAAAGATCTTCAAATCCATAACAATAAGAAAGCACATTCTGTTTTTGTGGTCTTTGATCACGGTGTCTGGGAAATTCACTTTGATTGTTCAGTGTATTCTAAAGTCCCTTAAAGTTGGTACAGGTCCTATCTCTGTAACCGGCTCTGGGTAATGTTCATTCCAGTTTCTTGCAGTTTCCTTCCCATAAAAGTTGCATATTTTCCAAAGCAGATATTGGCCCACTGTATCATGCTGACTTTATATTCAATGGGTGCTAATATTATATTATATTCTCATTATCATTATGTTATTATCATTCTTATTTTTATCTCATTGTAAATGAGAAAATTCACTTGGCCCTCTTCTTAAAATTAAAATTAAAAAATTGAATTCATAAAAAAAAAGGAATTATATCTACACATTGGATACAAATCTAAGATAATTTCTCGGTGTAACAAAAAAGGACCTCAAATATAATTTGACGGCTCAACATCAGCTTTATACATATAAGAATATACGTTAAAGAATAGAACAACCATTAAATTTCCGAGAAACGGTCAGCTTGCGGCTTGTAAGAGATTTCGAATACTCTAAGCCAATTAGTGTCACATAAAGCATTAAGCAGAACATTAGTGCCTAAAAATATCAAGCTGGTATATTTCTGACCCCCCTCATTTACCACTCGCCAGTACTATTTTTCGACTCTTGTAATAACTCAATTTCCACATATCACAAAACCGGTACTAAAATAAGTGTTGAACAAAGCGAATTTTGGCACAAAGCCACATTTTCAGATCGATGAAGATGACATTTAGTGGTTTGGGAAGAACCAGAACACACGTTAATGGACGACCACCAAGTATGCCCGAATGCTTACAAAATATAAAATGAAGATTTTGGGTGCTTGCAGTTGAGCAATGATTAACAGTTAATTTTTTAAATATTAAATTTCACCCAATACACGGCTCGAGAGCCACTCAAGGTAGACGGCTACTCAAAATTTAATGATAAATGTGATGTGTAATATGAATGAAAGGGAAGGTGGTAGGGAGTGAAGATTATGAGGATATGGTGGAAAGATGGTGATTGACCCTTGACTTGAAGAGGTCAAGATTGAAGTGCTCCTGGAAAGCACTCACGCGGGAATCTGTTCCTTGGGAGGTAAAAAGCTGTGAGTGGAAGTGGCCTGACGTGCCCTAGCTGTAAAGATTGGAACTGGTGAAACGAAAGAATGGATCTCATCTGAGCAATAACCAATGCAGTAGCGATAGGCGAGCAACGAGCTCATGACGTATGTCTGAAAGAGGTTTACAGTGTGGGAAAGGAGTCACTCTCCCCCATAATACTGCATGATCGATTTTGAACAGTCAATGCTGGGGGTCAAGTATTGGGCAGCTAAAACCCAGATATGACAGCAATACTAAATTTGTCATCTGACCTCGACCTTGTGAAGAGAGAAAAAAAAAAGATAGATACTTTCTGGAACGAGAAAAAAGGTGATTATTTTCCAAGCATCTTTAGCAATAAATATAAATCTGTATAATAATATACGGTATTTACCTCTCCCCATCCCCAACTAGGACGAGATGTGACACAAGGTCTATTTTTAGGTGGGGACCCGAGCGCGTACACCCGGGACAGGAACAAAATTTTCCCTCAGCCCCCGCAACCGCCAGTTGCGCTGGCCTCGTTACGAGCACCGATCCCTCCCTCCTGGTGCAATGGGAGGGCGCGGCCTAGGGCAGCTGTTCCCCAGGGATGGGCACCACTTCAGTATAATTTTCTCAGTTGCCCCTAATACACGAGTTCCACATGAGGTTCGGAATTAACTTGAGACTCGTTATACGTTCAAAGTCTGGAGATGCATTGACAGTTTAACTGTTCATCGTGACATGAGAAAACCTAGAATCGAAACGGTGATTAGGATGCCAGCTTGGATTTTAAGGTAATTGAAAATTACACCAGTTACTTCTCCATTAACTTAACTCTTGAAGGAGTTAAAATTACTAAATAGTGTATTCTTGTGATCTTTGACCAGATTAAATGTTTAAATATCTACATTTCAAGTGTCAACATTTTACTTACCGACAATAAATACTTATCTTTGTGTAAGTGTTCCTTGAAATCGATACGAAGTGAGGAACAGTTTTTTTTTATCTTTAAAATTGCACAATTGAATCAGTGATGGATTTATAGAATCATACAAAATGAAACCTTTGATAATTAAATAAAAAAACTCCAGTTCTATATTGCTACGTACTAAGAGTATTGTTATAGACAAGCGTATGGTTACAAGAAATACGACAACAGCAGAAATAGATTTACGTGGTTTATTTCAACAGGAACGTGTGGGTTTGGGACAGCTACCTTGTGGTAAAGTTCATAAGCCGGCTTCGGATCTAGGTTGATCTCTCATAGTAGTTCACACATGTTGACGGTGGCTGACGCTCCCCTGCTGTCAGCTGCTGACTGCGACAGGTCTCTACCCCGGGCACCGCTTGACTGCCCGTTGAACTTCCGTGTGACCCCTTTTATAGCATTTTTAACAGGCTCGAAAAACGAAGCGAGTATAATTAGGAGGGAAGCATTTTTATTGGACGAAAAATAGAACACTTTAAATATTTTATTTTTCGACCGGAACACGTGTGTCGGGAACATTTGTAAAGAAAGATAATGGTCATTTTTGACGGGGCTTTGTCCCGTTCACATCCGGCTCTCGCTCTTGAGTATTTGCCTGTAAATCAGCCGAGATATGTCTTATTTTATTTTATAACAGTATGTAATTTTGAGCGAGAGTACTCTAATAGGAGATATCTAGAGAGATTGAGGTATATGAGGGATAATAACAAGGAAACTAACGTGTTATGTTTAACAAAACAAGATAAGGAATTTATTTACAAATTTATAGAGTTGTCAGTAGCTTGTTTCAGGAAAAGAAAGCAAATATTTAAAGTCCGTAGTTTCGATGAATTGTCAAGAGAAAAATGTTCATATTAAATCACAAGACGCAAAAAGTAATATTCCAAAAAGTTTAAAACAAATTGAGAGAGTTCGTTTTTTGCATAAAAGTTATAAGGTTGTATCAAGATGAATGAAAAGATATATTTTAAGGTACTTAGCTTTGGAGTTGAATAGAGTTCTTTGAAATTGCCCTTCTCTCATTAGAGGCTGATAATGTATCAGCGTGTAATTTAACACTGGTATTATTCAGACTCTTGGAACTCTGCTCCTGATTCAACTTTTTCTGTGTTTATATCAAAAAGGCGATTTGACATCGACTACTTTTTTTTCTCAGTTTGTAAGCCGCTCTTTTCCATTGGTCAAAATAAATTTTCACGTAGGCTCTGTCGTGCCGCTTAAACTAAACCGGATTTTGACTACTCGGCGACCCAAGGCAGAATGCGAAAATGCGTCTCTGCGCATCATGGCTCGACGCAGGTTTTCGGTATTGAATGAAATAAAATGCACTTTAAATATTGGCCAGTAGAAATAACTCCAGGTAAAAGACTCGGACTGATTTGGAGCCGATACGACGGATAAAATTCCTTGATTTAACGCCGCAGAGGGCAGAGACAGAGAGAGAGACCTGGCTGAGATGTCGACACGCAGAGGCTGGTCAAGAACGCAGCAGGCACACTGAACGTGATACTATCACTTAACTTTCATCCTTCGACACCGCCGTCTTCACAAAACATTAACCGACAGCCACCAACATTCCTTCTCTTCCTTCCACTCCTATTCAATTGACTTTGACAACAGCAACGGGTAGTACGATGGCTTTGTATATATGTAAATAAATTATACACTTATTTACCCAAAATGCGATGTATTCCTTTCCTAGAATTTACGTTTGCTGAGGCGAAGAAGAAATTAATCTCTTCAGCAGTAACAACAACAGCGACAAGTTCTGCCTTCCAGGTTACCCAGTCTTCGTTTCCGCAACAGTTCGTTAAACTTTGCCTTGGCCTTTTCTTCAGCCAGTTTTTCTACTGGGGAAAAAAATTTTCGCACAGGCTCGCGAATTTGAAAACCGTGAAGAAAAGAATTATTTTTTATTTCGTATTCACCACAAGATTAAAACTAACTTATGTGCGATAGTAACTTGTTACAAAAGAAAGGAGTATAAGACAAGGGTGTGTTTTCTTACCGGACTCATTCAACCTATACAGTGAGGCGATTCCGAGAAAATTAGAAATCCTACCAAGATTTATTTTTGGCGGCCACAATCTTATATAAAGATGCGTAGATGTCACAATCTTGATAGACAGATACTGAAAGGAAACTACAAGTACTGCTGGAGAAAGTAGTGAAGAAAAGCGAGAAGAAAGGACTACCTATTTCACAAATAATTATCCGAAATGCTGACTTTCTCTTGCGTTTATACGCCGACCTTTTTTCTTTATTTTTACATTCAGAATGCTTTAAAAATTCCATTTACAAGACAATTGTTTATAATAAAATTCTATTCAATCGGTAGACTCATAACAATTGAAAACAATGTTTTTGTTTGAGTTTGACCAATTCGTAAAAAAAAAAAAAAAAAAAAAAAACTAATTAAGACATGCGTGTCCGTCAATCTTAAACAATAATCTTTGTCAATTTTATTTTTCAGTCTTTATGATGGTCGATACTTGATCTATCTCTTACTGTTACATCCCCGGGCAACGCCAGGCTCTACTGCTAGTATCCAATATAAAGACATTAACACATTGAACCAATACTATTCATGCCTCACAAATTGAGACAATACTGTTCGATCTTAGAGTTGTTTAGTTTTCTGATTGGTATCGACCATAGTTTGTACTCTTGCCATCATCGCTGACATCTATGCATATGCAATTTCCAAAATTGTAAGCAAAATACACAAAAACACTTCAATAATTGAGAGCAATATTTTCAGTTTTCAAGGACGCTAGTTTGGCGTTAAAGAAAATCTCAAGTGGCCTTTAGTAATTTTGTCGGAACTGCAAGAGAAGTTGGGAGCGCCAATTATTAGAATATTGGTGGTGGGATGTTAACGCTTTGAGAAACAAATGGCAGCAGCAACAACTGAAGAGTTATTGGGTGTGGTAGATGAACAGAAGTGATTATATTCACAGCCACATATATTGTTTTGAGGAAATGAGCCAAGTGTATGAACAGAAGTAATTTAAAAAATTTAACAGAAACAAGCATTCACAAGAAAAGTTGACGGAAAAGCTTAGCCGAGAATACTTATTGGCCCTTTGCTTTTGTGTAAGAGACTTTTATTGGCCCTTTGCTTTTGTGTAAGAGACTTTTATTGGCCCTTTGCTTTTCGTATTTTCCGTGTGATTAACCCTCCACGTGTATAACAAGATACATTCGCATTGTTGCTCTTATGTGACAATATTTGCTGATATGCCTCAGCAAGTTATTAATAGCGCCTTGTCAGTAGCACATTGTTATGTAGACTGACGACCGACTTTTTCTACACTAAACTCATCCATTCACTATGAGTAAGACGTTGCAGAGGATAGGATCGACTTTTTCTACACTAAACTCATCCATTCACTATGAGTAAGACGTTGCAGAGGATAGGATCGCAAATCGTAATATTGAGTTGTACGCATTGCCGCACTAAACTACGGTATTCACTGTTATTGTATTATCAATCCTTATCCCTCCTGTCATTAAACCTTTTCTTCACTAATCATTTGTTCTAGTCTTTTTCCTTACATTATTAACCAGAATCTTAAACGCGTATTATAAGAAATATATATTAAGACAACTGCAATATTATTAACCAGAAACTACGAGTTTTTGACACGATTTAGAATCTTTAGGAATTATCTGAGGACATATAGAGATAGAAAATTGATTCTGAGAGACGAAATTTAGACTTTTAGTGACATATCCCTTCAAGGTGTAGGTGATAATGGTCCATCCAGATTCATTACCTGAACTGCCATGTTCTTTTGTTTTTTTTTTTTTTTTTTTTTTTTTTTGGTGGGGAATATTAGAGTTGATTCCCGTTGCCTTCTCCACAGCAGGAACATAGTTTAAGGCAGAAAACAAAACTTACAGTCACAACATAATGTTGATTCAGATACTGACAACTTCTGCAAATAGAGAAAATCTTACGTAATTGCGTATGTTAGTTTTTTTTTTTATTTCATTCCTCCTAGATTGTTTTTTTTACCTCGACTCACTTTCATGATGTATCAATTTAGAAGATATGTTTATGAATTGAGAAACACGCCAATAACACTGAATATTTCTACCTTATTTTTCAGATATTCTCTCTCTTAAATACTTTTATTCAATTCCACGAACCAAAATTATTTGGTACAATATACATCTTTTGTTTCACTTGTCCTTCAGTTATAGAGTTATTAGGTTGGATTATAAGAAATTTTCGTTTCTGAGAACTAATCAATGACCAATATAATTTCTAAAGATTTTATTGCTTAAATTTTATTTTTAAAAGGATGTACATATTTTTCTTTTACAAGATTTCTCGAATATTCAGGCCTATAGACGAAAATAAATACACTGTTAAATAGACATTTAAGTTTGTTTTGGTTGGTTTTACGGCATATCAACCTCAATGAGTTATTTAATGCCGACAAGTATTCAAGCCGGTAGACAAAATATATACTGTTTAATAAATAAACTCGCTACTAATAATACGTTTAAATAATAAAATTACTAACCGTTACTTAAATATACAAGCTTGCAGCCATATTAGATATATCGAAACACCAGTTCTCGCGCAATCAATTGCCTAGATGAGTGATCGCTTGGGAATACTAGACCTTAAAAGCTTCGACGTACAGCCGCCGTTGTAGTAGTGGATAACGGCTCGGAATTGTAAATCGGAGAGCCGTGGTCCGATTTCAGTCGGTTCGTTATATTCACTTCCATTTGCCAAGGGTAAGTGGGTGTATGAAGCTTCCTTTTCTCCCCAGGTATGGATTAATTAGGGAAAATTTTATCAGTAAGTCATTTTCTTGAAAAAATTCTTACAATCTAAAAATAGTTTCAGATTTTAAATGATAAACTGTAAAAAAGACAAAATCAAATACATCAGGTGATTACAATAAAAAGGCTACATACACGTTTCAACGCAAAACGTAGTCGATTAAAGTAGCAAGGAGGTCGCTATGATATTCATTTAGGTTTGGTTTATTGTCTTCCGGCATAATCAACCTCAGTGGGTTATTTAATGCCGACAAAATTTTTAGGATAGGTTCGTAGAAATAGAATGTATTTATTGTAAAAAATCAGTTTTTAGATCCAGTTTTCATCGACAAAAACTCTTAAAAAAAAAATTTTTTTTTTTTCAAAAAATATACTTTTTTTGTTTTTACTATAAAAATCTATTTTTATGCTTTCACACTGTTTTGATCCTAGTTTGGTGGTGGTGGGGGGGCAACTATTTGTCCATAGCTGGGACCCTAACAGGTGCTACCACTCCGGGTCAGAGTGGAACTGGGAACAGCAAATAAGGAGTGGGTTCACGCTCCTCAAAACCTCCCAATCAGAGACCTTGCAGCCGGATGTAGTTTATCGTTATACCCAGGATGTATCATTCATTTAAAATTTTTAAAACGAAATCAGAAACTAAATGCACATTCCATAAGCTGCACCGTGTCTATATTTCGTTAAAATGCACCCTGCGATCGCCAATAGGAAAAATTGTTCCCCACAACAAGTTTGCATACAGCAAAAAACAGAATTTTTTTTTTTTTTTTTTTTACTCATTTCGTCTGTTCTCTCCCACCCGCCATATTCGCCTGACCGTGCACCAAACGATTATAGCGTTTTAGATCGCTGCAAAACACTTTCATGGTAGAATGGATTTTCACTAATGAGAACCAGATTCAAAAGTTAGTAGAAAGATTTTTTTCACTATTAAAACCTCCGGAAAATGTGACAAATAATTGCAAATAATATTGAATATATAATTGAATAAAATGCAATTGTACTTTATTTTTTTTAAATAAATTTTAAAACCAAAAAGGAAATTATGACTCATATTTGCCAATTTACTTTTGACTAGTACTTCTTCCTTTTATTTTGTTTTTCTTTAACAAATTTTAGATTTGACATTTTACGACTTTTCAGTAAACAGTGTGGATTGAATATAAGGAATCCTCTACAAAGAGAGAATTCTACTTCCCTATCCTAAAGGATTTGTTTTACCATGATAGCGCCCTGTCGATTAGGCTATCAAGACTTCACAAGTAGACGATGTTCCTATAAGCTATATTTTTTTTCTTCTTCTTTCCACTTAATTTGTATAAGTTTAGTGTTTCTCAATTCGTCTATTTTTGGATCCATTAATTACGTTGTCACTCAATCGATGCACACATCCAGAAAGTCACTTACCCCAACCCTTTGGATACATTTTTCAGACATCCGTTACTAGTCTCATGGGGAGAGAGAAGGATTAGTATTAAATGTTCAACTACCACTGCCTATTCTGCGAATTTGGAAAAAATTCCTTCAAAGAAATTATTTATTGTATTATTTATTGCGTACGGATGACAATGAAATATTAAATAAAAAAAATTAATTATTTTTCGAAATTTTCAAGTAAATTTAAAAAAAAATAATTCATTTTTAGCTAACTTCACCTTTCATATTTTTTTTATTGCAGTAATCAGGTCGATTTTTATTCTACGACCGTTAAATATACAGCCTGGATCAAGAAAACAAAAAGCAGGTTCTGTTGAGGTTTGAATTCTCATATCTTCCAAAGAATTTCTTATTTTTATTTAAGTTCACCCAATTCCAGACTTGAGAGCCACTCAAAGGACTACTGAATGTGGGGGGGGTAGTAGGAAGTTAAGATTATAATAAAGATTGACGATGTTACATCTATGAGTAAAGAGGTTGCAGATGGTCATAGAATGCAGAGCAGGATTTTTCAACCTTGGAGATATCGCCAACCGGTGGGCGATTTCACCTGTTGGGTGGGCAATGAGCAGAAAATTGTGGGTGATCGGGAATTTTGGTAAGCGATATAGGATTTTGAGTATTAAAAAGGTATTTCAACAGAAGCTACCTGAAAAAATATTCAAACGAGATATGCCAAGAAATCTGTATAAAAACATGAGGCTAAATAGGGAAAAATTAGGTCACTACATAGATAAGATATAAATATACCCTCGAACAAGAAATATTTGGGTAATTTCTGTAGTTTTCAATGGTAAAGTTTGCTTTCATTTGTTCTTTAATATGATGGTCGCAGCAGCCGCCGCTACCGTATATGTTAGCGTTTTTGGTTACTTCCCTTTGATATTTTTTTCACTACACCATGAAGTCAGTTTAAGAATCAGTAACAAACGTTTACCAGATAATTTTGGTATGCTTTAGAATATTTACTACAGAGGTGGGCAGTGGAAATTTTTCCATGTGAAAGTGGGCGATGGCAAAAAAAAATGTTGGGAAACCCTGTGTAGAGTAACGTGCGGTATAGAGAGAAAAATAATAGATCTCTCTCATAACAATTCAATGCATTATCCGTATACAGTGGATTGACAAAGGATGAAATAAAACCCATTTTATCAAGACATTCACACCCCACCTATGGTAGCGTTCGGGCCGAATTAAGTTAAAATGCTAAATTTTCAAGACAATACCAATAAGATTGTCTGGAGCAGTACAGTCTTCCTATCTGTATTTCCATCTATTTTCCTTTTGTCGTACTAAGCGAAGCTTTAATATATTTCTTATATATATGAAGACAGTGGACTGCCTTGTGGCCGAGGTAGTTAATATTGCCCTATCTCTACCAGGTCAGAGGCCAGGTTAAAACCAATTATTCCGAATTTTAATTTTCGGAACAAACAAGCCCTCCACTATATCGAAGAGTGAGGTGGGGTAAGTTTTCTTACCCTGCCTCAGTTTATGATTTGAAATGCCGTACTAAATTAAGTTTAATAATTTTTTTCGTTTCTAGACAGGGGGTCTTTAGATTGAACAACAAGTAGAGTGCTGATCTTGGTAGCCACTAAAAACGAACTAGATTCTTGTCCAACGCTGGAGAAATGCGTCATTATACCAGCGTTGGCTTACTTAAAGTGAGGAATAACTATATGAAAGATGCAAAATAAATAAAAAAAATGTCGATATTAAATTTGTAAAGTTATAGCGAGCATACACGCACATGAAAGCTCAACTACCGTTTACAAGTCACGCTTAAAAGCAGTATCGATTTATCGTCCGCTTACTAAGTAACATTTTTTTAACGAAAAATACCGAATTAAGTTTCATATCACGGGGCTACGGCTTATTATTATTATTATTCATTCAAGCATATTAACTTTGCCATTGTTGCTTAGGAAATTTAAATTCAATTGTTAAGATTTCCTTAACATACCCGATAAACGGTAGTAGCGCCCGCACACGTTATACATACATACATAGATACATAAACACACATTACTCACCGGTAGCACGACTCTAGTTTATGTGCGATAAAATGGCGTTCTTATTTACAAAAAATATTTTTAACTGCTCTCTGCTTGATATCTGGAATTTTACTGGTGAATGATCAGTTACAAAAAAAAAGTTTTGAAAACCATTTTATTGATATATTTGCTATCTTTAATCTCAGATAGACAGTTTCCATTTCCTTTCGTTTAAAAAAAAAAAAAAAAAATGAATTTTTTTTTCAATAATGTCACCAGTTTCTCACTGGTCATTGTAGCTGGCATGAGACAACAATGCATTCGTTTATATACGCAAAAGAATATAGCTCGACTGCATTATGCATTCCTTTTAAGAGCAAATTTCCGTCTTAAAGATATGAAATACGTTGCCATTGAAATACTATTTTCGTTTTCCTATTACTGTACATACCCCTCTTATGCTGAAAGTAAGCCACCAATTGGTTGGCTTCCCTGTCTTTCAAATATATTGAGACACTTAGCTAGAGTATTTTTCTGTTTTGAATGTTGTTGTGAATTAAAAAATAGTTTTGATTCTTTCGGACAACTGGTAGATTGATCAAAGGCTTTACAACCTGACAAACATGAAACTAGGACGTTTCAAAGCACAAAAAGAGGAGGACTTGTTAAAGATACAAGTTGAAATTGTTATTTTAAGCTTTTAATACAATACTATTCTACATCTCATAACTAATACGTAGTATTATTTTGTTCTTATGTGCCGTGTCCTTTCAGGATATAGGCGATCATGGCTCTGCACTACCCCCTATCCCTTGTAGCTCTCAATCAGTTTTGTCCCTTTGCTACCCCCCCCCAGGGCATGTACTGTCATCCACTTAAGCCCGCTATATATGCCATATGTTGCTTTCCCTTGTCTCTTTCTCTATATTCGACCTGTGAGTATCAGATTCTCCAAGCTCTCCTTTCTCATTACGTGTCCCAGAAATTTCAGCTGCCTCTGCCTAATGTTAAGTATAAGCTTTCTCCTTGTTTGCATCCTCTCCAAAACATCATCGTTGCTCATACGCTGGGTCCATGGTATCCTTAGCATTCTTCTGTAGAACCATACCTCCGTTGCTTCGAGTCTTTTCATCTTTGAGGAGGCCGTTCAACATTCGCTGCCGTAGGACAGATGTCACGTAGCAATTAAAAATGACAAACTATTTTTTTTATTTGCGTGCGGGGCGTGGAAGAAAGTTTTTAAATACTACTTTACACATCCTTAAAATAATTAGTGGGTTAATTTTGTTTAGCGGCATAACTATTGGTTATTTAATGTCGAAATCTACATATTTTGTACATAATTTTATACTTTCAGAGTAAAGGTATTTTTTTTTTTTTAGATATATTCCATAATTCTCCATGTATAATGCGTATTTTTTCGGGCAGGCAGGCTATAGCAAGTCCTTCGACTAAAACATCCTTATTAATTTTTGGTATTTGGAACAATACTTTTCAGCCCGGCTAGTGTTACCCGACGAAGAGGCTTCGCTTTCCGGAGCTTAATGGTTTACGTGCCGCTCTAGATCAGTGCTGTGACGTGTTTGTTCTGAACGTGGACTCCTTGCAAAACACTTGTCTGTCCCTATTTCCGAGATGAAGTATGTACATTTACATTATTCGGACTATTGTCCTCATCTTTGTCGCCATATTTATCATATTTGTGATAAATATGGCGACAAAGATGAGGACAATATTCCGAATAATGTAAATAATGTACTTAGAGTTGTACTAAGCTGTCTACACTATTTGTTACTGCCATGTCCCTTCACGGCGTAGGCAGTCTTGACTACCCACAGATTCCTATTTTCTTTATTTTTGGAATTTCCATGCATTCTTGAATAAGATAGGTGCTTTCCCCTTGCCTTTGTCACAATTTGGAATTGAGAATTTTCCTTCTCTAATGCTAGTTACCATCCAAGTCTATTCTCAGCATCCTTCTGTAGAACCACATTTCTATTGCCTAAAGTCTCTTTATCTGTGATGGGAATGTCTAGCAATCTCTGCCATACAAATCTGATATTAAATAACAGTTTCGCACTATTTTCATTGTTTCTAAGAAACAATTCCGCTTTCCTAATACTTTGCTTAGATTTTCGAAGGCATTTTTTCGCTGTTCCAATGAAGTTTGCAGTACAACATTAAACATCTCTTTAGTGCTTGGCAGGCGTTGATTTCCCCACTGGTCCAGCAATCGGTGCTCTAGCTTAAAATCGAAATACTTAATTATTTTGACGCAATACAATCTCCCTTTAAGATGACCAGGTGCCAATTAAACATTTAATATCTATACACGGTGTAATATAGTAACAAGAAGTAGAAGCTTAAGAAGTCTTATTTGACTAATGATATTTATTCTTATTATTTATAAAAAAAAAAAAATGCGGCACAAGGCCAACGGGGTGGAGAAAGGCTGGTCTTCATCTCTCTTATCTTTAAAGTTAGCTAGCCACGTTCACTGACCTAGACATATCACGATATTCCTTACACCAAAACATTCTTACTTACCATTCTTAAGTCACTAGAATACCCCAGAATCTCAATGAAGTCCTAATTAGTCCTTATATGTACAGTTTTGTTTTTGTCTGGAGGGAGGGGAATAAAATAATTTATTTAACTAATTCAGCTGAAAACGTTTATTTTACTATAGTGGATCGTTACACGCAAGAGGGAGATGGGGTGTGTTTTTATTCTATTACCACACAATAAATACAGAAATTGCTGATCCAAAAATCTTAAATTAACAATTTTTTCTGAATCAAGTCAAATTTCTATTCACTCCCGATTTCCCATTTTACTATCATGCGATTATACCGACAACATTTTCACCATCATTTATTGACTTTGCTTCTTTGGCTTTTGGTCACCTTTAGTATTTCAACATTTTATTTTTCCTATGTTAAAAGCGAGTAATCTTAGACACGAAGTAACCACAATCCATTCATTCTTTCTTTAACGTTTTCAACTATCTTTTGGATCGATATAAAAGGTGGGGTTTATCGTTAACACTATCATCGACACTTGCATTTCTTTTAGAAATTATTGTAAAGGTTTTAAACGTTAGCCAAAATATATATATATATATATATATATATATTCTCGAAGTTCCGAAGTTAACCTTTCATTAATAGTTATGAGTTTATACAGATTGAAAGCATTCATAGAGGAACTGTTAGGGAATTATCGTTTCGATAATTCATTAATTTGGATCGAAAAATATGGTATTAATATTAAACATTGTATTTAATAATATTTACTTTTATGAATCAATTTATTAACGCATAAAAACAAAGACGTTTTTCAACACAGCGAGGAAATTGAGAACGAAAATAAAACTTTGCAAAAATTTAACGCATTTTTGTATGGAATAGAAAAGTTATTAACATACCCTGTAATTTTTTTACGGACATCTGAATTCCTTCCTCGTTAATGCATTTTGGCTGATTCAAATATCACGGCTTATTAAGCGCATTCCGTCGTATTTTTCAGCAGTAAAGGACCCTTTTCTTCAAAGAAAAAACATGGTGGTGGAAAAATGTTCATTAATATACCAACTGGAGCATTTCACTTTCATCGCCCCAGTTAGTCCAAGTAGTCAGACGATTCCAAGTTATACCCGGTGATGATCCTAACACCTACATTGCAAGGCAAAGAAAGCTATCTTGTTTACAAATCCGTACTTCAGTCCAGACTGACTGAAGTCAGATACCCACCCTTCCCTGTTAATTTAGACACTATTTTGTTAATGTGAATAAGTGTTTTTTTTTTTTTTCCGGAATTTTCTTCTGTTATGATCTATGTCGAGATTCCCAATCTCCTCAGTTTGTTTTTGTCCCCATTTTTCATTTCGGCTGGGTCAGACTTTGAATTTTCCCATTCTGTCATTTATTTTTACCCTCCCCAATCCATTAGTGAGTGTGCTACTTGATTCTGTCTTTTGGCAGAATACAGCGGCCACTCTTATTATTTTGAGGGATGGACGGTTCCTACTAACATTGTTTTGTTGTCGTTTTGTCTTTGGTTGACATTTTGAGTTGCTTGTTGGGGTTCATCTCCCTTCCCCATCATTTCATGTTTTCGTGGGATTTTTATTTATATACATATATATACGAACTTTAAAATTTTTAATTCATGGGGTGTTTTGTAGAACCCTTGTGTATATGTGGTATTGTGGTGTGTGCAGGATTGAAAGGTGATGGATGATTTCTTGTGGTGAATGTGTAATTGTAATGAATGAATGGGTCATGACTGTGGTTAACTAGGAATAGGATAGCTAGTGAAAGACCAGCCTTTTTCCTCCACTTCCCCTTCGGCCTTGTGCCACAATTTTGTATTTTTTACAAAATAAATATATTGTCAGAATACAACGACTATTCTATTATTATTAATTTCAAGGTGGACGGGTCTTATTAACATCTGTTTTGTTTTAGTTTGTTTTTGTTTCAATTTTAGTTACTTTCTGGGGTTCATCCCCCCATTTCATGTTTCATGAAATTTTTATACATTTTTATATTTATACATTTTGAGGTTTTTCTATAATGGGGTGTTCTTGTAGGTTCCCCCTGTGAATATGTGGTATCATGGTATATGTAGGATTGAATGGTGATGAATGAGTTCTTGTGGTAAATGGATCAATTGTATTGGAGGAATGGGTCGTGATCGTGATTGACTAGGATAGTTATTGAAGGTCAGCCTCTCTCCACTTCCCCTTCGGCCATGTGCCACAATTATTGTACATTTATTAGGTTGGTGCAAAAATAATGACGTAATAATGTCGTTTTTTATGTATTTTTTAACGTCAAAAAACGACATTATTACGTCATTATTTTTGCACCAACCTAATACAATAATAAATAAATGATTTTTCCCATTCCGTCAATTACTTTTCTCTCCCCATTCCATTAGTGAGTGTGCTTCTGGATTCTGTCTCTCGGCAGAATACAGTGGCCACTCTTATTATTTTGAGGGGTGGGTGGTTCCTACTAACATTTGTTTACTTTTTAGTTTGTTTCCTGGGTTCATCCCCCTCCTATCCTTTCATGTATCATAAAATTTTTATATATTTTTGGATTTTATGGACTTTAGGAATATATGTCATGGGGTATTTTTGTAGGTCCCCTGCGAATATATGGTATTTTGGTGTATGTAGGATTGAGAGGTGATGGATAAGTTCCTTTGGTGAATGAGTAAATTGTAATGAATGAATGGGTCCTGAGTCTGATTAACTAGGACTGGAATAGCTAATGATGACCAGCCTCCCCCACGCCCTTTTCCCCCCTTCGGCCATGTTCCAAAATTTCTGTATCATCAGAAATAAATATCCTGATTGAAGTCAGATAAGAGTTTCCTCAGTTCCGAACTGACTTCTACAAAAACAAATTTTAGAAGACGACTGTCGATTATATGTCTTAGTCGTTAGTAAAAAAAAACAAAAAAAAAAACAGATTGGGTGAGATGAAAGGGCCTCTATCTCATGTCGGCTACTGAATGTATTTTTTTGTCGTTCGAAAACCCGACTGGCGGCCCTCAAGTTTGTCATCCATTTACATGACCCCTCCACAAAGACAATCGATCTGTGAGATCAGTGGTACTCTGGCATATACTTAACATTAGGAAAAGAACCTTTTGCTGAGTCGATACTTATGCTCGACCCTTAGTATTAGAGTTCTGTAACAATACTAATTTTTCAATGCAAATTTATTGCCGTAAGTTTTCCAGAAATTTTGTTTAAAATGATAAATGGTTTGTGGAAATTAAGTATATCTTTGGAAATCATTAAACTGATACTTCCAAAAATTCGCTAAAGAAGTGGATACATGATGAAATAAGTGCCCAAGACATAATAAAAATAACATTTTATCGTTAAAATATTTGTGATATTATTAAGAGGAAAGATAAAAGGTTTGTTATTTTTTTGTCCTTTTTAGAAACTTGGAAGTTTTGGTTAAAAATCTTGTTTTTTTATGTTAACGCGGGAGCATAAATCTGTACAGGAAATCTGAGTGTCTTTTTGCAGTGAAAAAATGCACTGATTTGGAAATTCTTTCAAAAATCAAATAATTGTCGGATTTTAATGAAACTTTCAGAACTTATTCTGAAATGAACGAAATTATTTTTAAATGTTTCTTTTTAGGAAATATTTGTTAAAAAAAAGACGATCAAATTTCCTCTACAAATTCATGGTTCTACGTTGACGTCAGATAAATAAGATTTTTAACCAAAATTTCAAAGGGACTAAAAAGGATATTTTTAAAATTACATAACAAAATCTATCTGTGAGAAGATTTTCCAACATTCAGTGCCATGTAGAACATAGACCGGAATTGAGCATCTAACGAGATTTGTTTAATCTGGAGTTAAACCAAATATGGATAATGTAATAGGAAGATGTGCTGGGTCTTTCTTCTAACTGGAAAGAGCATGTCTGTTTGCTTTGAAAAGCACTCACCTATATTCAGGTAAATTTTGGGCGACCTGTCAGTCCAAAAGTACTTCCACATATCAAGGTATCCTGTTAGAATAAGTAGCGAGATCGTCGGTCATATATTTGATTACTGACTAGGCTTAACGTTGCTTAACTTCGGTGATTGGAGAAAAGCAGCATTCGAAATCTTTAATTGTTATCTGAATTTGAACACCTACAACTGGTACTACTGAAAAATTAGTACGATCCCCCCCCCTTCAAAATAATCTTATATACATAGTAATATCATTTTGAAATTAATACTTCTTAATTTATGACGACAGAGGTGGATGCTGGAATATAACACTAGAATGTATACCTGTCCGTTAATAACCAATATTTTTTGTCTTGTCATTAATAAAAGCTGAGCGACAGTCTGGTAAAATGGCGTCTGACATGAAAGTGCATAAAGAGATAAGGTGTGACACTGAATTTGTACATTGCGCACATTGATATTCATTGATGATTGCTCGACGTTAACGGAAACCAAACGGTGGATTTGAACACAGTTGAGCGGTGGGTAATAGATTTCAACAGCGGTGACTGCGATGCATGTGAAGAGCCACATTCCGGACGGAACTGCACAGCTGTCAACACCCTAAAATAAAGTGACCTGGTTAATTCATTCACACAAATCGGTAGATTAAGGCCAAGGAACTGTCCAGAGATCTGAACGGTGACTTTATTAGAAACAAAGTTGAAAACTGTAGAATATCGCAGAGGATGTGTCGGATTGGTGCCTTGGTTGCTCACACAACAACAGGGAGATCATTTTAATGTAAAGCAGTCACGACCTGCTGTGGAACTTCAAGGACATGAACTTTTGTGTTGATTCTGATTCGTTGTAGTGACTCCATGTCTCGTCATCTGTAATGTTTTTTTACTAATATTCCCCCTATACAAACACCAAGGATCACTCAAGATGGAAGGTTACTGAAGGCGGCTGTGTGAGGGGTAACAATAAGGGACGCTGTTTATGAGAATATGTGTGGAATCTAACAGTTAACTCTAGACTTGAAGAGTTTAAGATTGTAGGGATCGAGAAAGCATACTCAGCGTCGAACATACTACTTGCTAATGGAATACCAAGTAATGAAGATGAATTCCTTCAATATATGCTGTCTGGCGGGTCTTAGCTGCTAGTGCCAGAGTTGGATGAGTTAAGGAATGTAGCTCGTCTGAACATTTTCTATGGCAATAGCCACAAAGTAGCAATAAGCTTGCAACGTCTCGTCGGTGGGAAATAGGTTGTAGGGTGTCAAATAATTCACAAGGTGTAGACGCTTTTGGACACTATAAAAAACATGAACGTATAAACTTGGCATATCTTGCCAATATATAGCAACAGTACTCCATTTTCTCTTTGATCTGTCTCTTATAAAGTATAACAACAAGAGAAAAATACTTACATGGGTCGTATAGAAAGCCAACTATTTTTCTAGCATCTTTAGCGATGAATCGCATATACGAGTTCCACTTGAGGTCTAGAGTGAGCTTAAATCCCTATAGGCGTTCAAGGCAATGGGGACTCCTTGAGAGAATACGCGCTCATTGCGATAAACGAACATTCGAGGTCTGCTCAGTGATAGTTTGCATTTTTAGGTATCGAAAGTGGCAAGCCAGATTTTCCCTCATTAATTGATTGATTCGTTTTCTACGGCTTATCAACCCTTTGTAAGTTATTTAAAGCCAGAAGATATTTTTAGATTGTAAGAATCTTTTAGGAGATAATAATGGTTTAGTGATACAAGTATTACTAATTAACCCATAGCCGAGGGAGGACATGCGGATTCATAATTTTCCCGGTGTATTTACGCGTAAGTGAATATAACAAACCCAACGGCAATTGGGACTCGGCACTTCGATTAACAATTCCGAGCCGTTATCCATTAAACCACCAGAATATCCAAGCTTAAAGTAGCTGGTATTCCCAATCGGAAAGCCATCTAGGTACTGACCAATCTCGACGTTGCTTAACTTCAGTGGTCGTTTGACAACCAGTGTTTCAACGTGACGTGGCCGTAAGCCGTTTCCCCAGTTGAGTTGTTAAAACCAAGTCAGAGGTAACATCAGCTGCCAGGCTCTGGTCAGGTAGATTTTTAGTGGGGCACCCATATACTGTTGTATCATCTGCATAGATATTCACACGGAATGGGGGCATGCTATTTTGCAGATTATGAATATAAAGAAGGAATAAGGTTGGACCAAGAAGTAAACCTTGATGCATTGATCTCATCCAGTGCTTCCATAGCTGGAAAGCTTGTGTAACAATCCCATCTTGTCAAACGACTTCGATATATCTAATGCGATCGTCCTCCTGCTGTGTTTATTGTCTAATGTCTCGCAGATTTTGGGATTAATAGCAGTTAGTACATCAGCAATGGACCAAACAGATAGAAATCTCTATCGTTTATCAATCAAAAGGGTTGTTCCTCTTGAGGGGCTTTGACAGCTTTCTTGTTGATTATAGTTTTGCTGATAACACTGAGGCGGCTGGCGGGCCAGTATTGAGACGGGAATGAGCGCTCACCTGCATTATTGAAGACTAGGCATGCACTTTAGAATTTCCATAGATTTGGGTGGGAGCCCTGATCGCCTACGTCATGGAGGGACACGGCACATAAACGAAGAAAACTACTAAATTGGCTATTAGGTCTCATAGTTTTACTGTTGAAATAGCTAACCGTAAATTTTATTCTAACAATTTATTTCCTAGCATTCTCACCTGTGAAACTTTCTTCCAGTTTCTTCATACCATTCCATCTACAATATTCAAAACATTAAACGCAACGTCAATCGGTATCTTCCTGAAACCAGTTCTATTATTATCCTTTCTCCTTACTAAATTCTTCTCATTTTCTTTTCGCTCCCAGTAACCCCTTGCGTGTTATTGACATTATCGCCTTGCTTGGTGTGAAATGATAAAAAAGAAGAATCTCACGACGCAGACATCAACAGGCAAGATGTTATGTATGGCCTTTTAGGAGATGAAAGGCTGAATTCTCCTAGATTTTCCTGGAACCGGGACAGACCATCTTTTACGGCCATTGCGTCTGATTTTCTAGATTCACGACAGAGAAGACAACTTTTCGCTTGCAACCTGATAATGTCAGTTGCTCAGTTTCAAAACACCGTAGATGATTTCACAAATTTCCAATTTGGAAATTCTTATCGAATACGCTCTTTTTCTTCGGTTCTAGTGACTTCCAACATTCATCAACTCGGGCCAATGAATAATTGGACCCTTGTCTGACAATTATAACGTCATCGATACTGAGAAACACTGGGTTGTTGATGCAGATTTTTGCAAGTATTAAGGCTTTTTATCAATGCTAGCGTAAAGACGTAACAAAATAACATCTGCATAACAATGTGGCAAAAACGTGTTTTGTAAATGGAAATTTGTTCTATCTAACAATGTTATTGTGGGTGCCCGGAAAATTCGGTAAGGGAAAATTCGGTAATTTTGACAAGGTAGGAAAATTCGGTAACTATGAAACAAAAGTTGATTGAAAATTGATTTTAGGGCCGTTCTGGAGTGAGGATTTGGAGCTAAGCCCCGTCTCTTATATTTTTTGAAATAGAAATGAGGCTATATAGTTTTTGCTTCTTTAAAAAGAAATAAGTATCTGAAAATTTATTTATTTACGGCTTTGTATTAAAATAATAATTTGAAAAGAAGATACAAGAACTTAACTTTAACTTAGATAAATCGATTTTATTTGCATGAAAATAATAGAGTATAGTAATTTAATAAATATGTATTTAAAAAATATTTATTTAAAAATATATTGGAGAGGGATTTAGATTCCTTAACCGCCCCCCCACCATCCAGAATGTATGGCCCTGGTATTGTTTATCTGGGCTGGAACCCATGATTTTTATTTAGTTAATACTTATTTAAACGCATGTGGGTGCTAGCCCCCTCCAGAAAGTACGGCCCTGATATTGTTGTAGTGGGGGTTTATCTCGACCCCATAGTTAATAATACTTTAAAAAAAATATTGGGGAAGCTCCCTTTCTGGAAATACGGACTTGGTATTGTTGTAGTGGAGTTTTATCAGACCCCCCCCTGACCGACCTCGGGATTTTCCGTTATTTAAAATAAAGGGAAGGAGGCTTACCCCCTTAAATTCACACTTCAGAACGGCCCTAAAATCAATTATCAGTCGACTTTAATTTCATAGTTACCGAATTTTTCTAACTTGTCAAAATTACCGAATTTTCCGTTACCGATGTTTCCTAAATTCGATGACATCATCAGTAGAAAAGCTTCAGAACTTGTGCGTTGCATTGTATGCTGCTTACTACATCAGTGACTGCTACAAGTGCCGAATGAAATTTCAGTAAATTAAAACTTATAAAAAAATTATCTGCGATGAAAGGTTATCTGGGTTAAGAATAATTTCCATTGAAAATGAATGTTCTCGATCACTCGACTGTGATGAAGTCGAGAATACATTTGCAAATGCTATGTCTAAAAATAAAACATTATAAAATTCACTATTTTTTATTCATAAGGTGGAATATGTTAAAATTATTCAAATCTCAAGTTGATGTTACAAATTGCCGCAAAGCATTGTCGATTGAAGATGGAATGATCTGTTATGACATGTCTCTAATTTGTATTTAGATACATTGTATTTATTTAACGTTTTTCTATTTGAATTGTTCTCCTATACTGCATATGATCCATTATTGTACATAATTAAGTTACAATAAAATTTGCATTTTATATGAACACTACCTTATAAATATTCAGACGTAGTAGAGTGGGTGGATCACATATTATGGATTCGGTGGGTGTAACTGACTCTGTGTACGTGGCATGGTATATTCAATTTGTAGAGGTTAGAGGTGGTGTGACTAAGGAATGTAACTAGTCAGAACACATGCCAGGGAAGTAGTGATATAGCAGTGAGATGTCACAACAGTTCATCTGTGAGAAAGGGGTTGTAGGATGGAAAATAATTCATCGCCCACAGGGCCGCGTAGACGCTTTTGAACTCTATAAAGACAGGCAAATGAGAACTATGCAGCTCTAGCCCATACATGGGAGCAATACTCTAATTTTGATCTGATCTGGCTCTTGTAAAATTAATATAGCAAGGGGGAGTCAGATACTTACTGGAGTGCTACTATGAACCAATTATTTTTTCATCATCTTTAGAAATGGATCGGATAGATGTGTTCCACTTGAGGTTCAAGAGCAAACACTCATCCATCATGAGAGGTGAAAGTTCGAGATTCCTTTTATGAATCTTTTGTCCATAAATCATGCAAATTAACTGCATTTTGTCGCTTGACTCCTTCGAAGTTCAAATTAGAAGCGTTTTTGCTCGAAAGAAGTTTTTCTTATTGATTCTAGAATAATTGCTTATTAGATTTGAATTTAGATTTATTTCAAGTTACTATACGTCATCTGATTAAAAAATATCAGGTGTATTTGGTGTGGTAACGGAGCTAAAGTCCGCAAATTGAAGCCATTTGGCACAGATCGAGCTTGAACTCTGTTGACATACACAAATTATAACGTTCTCGTATCACTGTCGTTTATAGCAGTGCTTGGAAGGAAAGTGTGTAGAGTATGATCGGTTCGCAACACCACAGAGGTTCTGTTAGTAACCATGGCTTGTGCAGTATTTTGTTTTGCTAAGCAGAACATTCCCGAGGTCCGACAACCACCATATTCGCCAGAGCTCGCACTTTTTTCTCGCGATATTTTGTCTTCAAAAATCAAATCCCACTTGAAATTAACAAGATTTCAAGACTTCAGGGAAATCAAAGAGAAGTCAGGTGATCGCTATCCCCAAAAAGGTTTCCATCACTGGAAATGACGCTGGATAAACTATGTGTCTTCAGAATGGGACTACTTCGAAGGGGATTATATTTCCAATTGATATGTGTTGTAGTTTTCTTTTTATAGCACCAGTCTCGATATTTTTATCAGGTTAATAAGCATGACAAAGCTCAGATTAGACCAAGAATGAAGTATATTTTAAGCATGAAGCGAGGTTCAGGTTGTTTTTTAACCGCAACTAATGTTACTCTTCACCTCAGCTTACGGAAAATAAGAAACCTTTCTCCCATTAAAGTTTAGATTTTATGCATGATAAAAGCCTCAGAAAAGTATATTTGAAATACTGGCACCAGTGTTGTCGTAGGGGTTTCAAGAACGGGGTTTGATTCAACATTGAACTGCTTTTGGGACACCAACGGATTTTATCATTAGGATTTACTTACAGAGCCTCTCATATTACTGAGTATGGTTGCAAGTTTGAAATCCGAGCACTTTTTCTGAGTTCTACCCACTTATGCTAACTAGTTTCATCTACCCGATCAAATAATGTATGAGGCACTAAATACATAATTAAAATACACGAGGGACCAAAATCTTATTAGGGCCAAACATCTTCTTTCGGACTTTCAAAGGGAATCAGCTTAAAATACCAAGAACAAACCCATTACGAATTATCAATTGGGCCTACAAATCTAGCTGGTTCAATGTGTATAATATTTTTACACTCACATAGGTATTTCTTATATATGCTATTTTGAACTATACCCAAATACACCCACACAAGATTAAAAACCAGTTCGAGAACTCTTTAAAGACAAGAAATAACGTTCGTTCCTTCTGTTGTAGGTTTCATATCGGTTTCACTGAATCCTATCTGTGTCCGACGTAGTAAAAAAAATGCGTGTGATCAAAGAAAACTAATAATATACCAATCAGATCAGACGTAAAGAGGGAAAAGGATAGTCAGCAAGCCATGTAGAATGAAGTAAAAATACTAAACAAAAAAGGACATCTGAAAGTATCAAAACATATGCTAGGCGATGAAAACGTTCTCAGCCTAGCATAAAAATAAATACAATATAGGAGCCAGTATTAAAGAAAGAAAGAGACATGACAGCAAGTCTCAACTGCTGCAGCAGTAGAAAAGATGAGTCCAGTCAAACGTGAAAAGCACAACAGCACTCATCAGCAGTCAGGTTAGGTTTAAGGCTCCAAGTGTCCTTCACTGAAGATTGCCACACGGAATCAATTATGGATTAAAGTGTTGGTTTGTGAATTGGGTGATATAGTAATTGCGAGTTCAATCACTTTGCCGGGTAGTGTGTACTCGGATTTAGTGGCAAGATGTGCAATAACTAAGATATTCTGTACATAGCGAAACGAGCACAATTTAACCCGGTAGTCTGATGTAGGCCGGAGTGGACAACGGTTGAAACATTGTGATAATAACAGCGATGAGGACAGTAGATCTTAGATTTTAGTTTCAAGGCCCCTAGGTTTAGAACCTCTGGAATCAAATAAAAACCTAAGTCGGCAACCAAATATCAGAATCTTAATGTGTCACACTGTCAGGTAGCCATTGATATCATAGCATTTCCCAAGTTATAAAAGTATTAACCTCACACTGTTGTTTTTTCTTGCTTCTTTTTTTATTTAACATTATACAAGTATTAAATAGGGTACAACGATGTGGTGTAATGGTTAACAGTTACGAGTGAATAGTGAGTTCAGTTATCCCCCGGTGCTCTTTACTTTTGGCCTTGTGTCATATCTAAGATACACAGCTGGCACAAACGTTATTTTTTTGTCTTTTAAGGATTCTTCATTGATTTGTTGTTTATTCTTGTCCGGGGATATTTGTGTGTGTTTTGTTGTTTCTTTTATTTGTACATTTGCAATTTTATTTTTCTAAAAATTTATCCTTATTCAATAAAATGATGACAAATTTTGTTTATAGTAAAAAAAAAAAAAAGAATTCCTGGTGTCAATTTTACCATTTATACATCGCAACAGTGTTTAGCACTAACAGTTTATGTCCTTTTGAGAAGGAATGATAAATTACAGAATTTGAAACACCTGCCATCATTGTTAGCTTTGTCGCTATCTTGTCGTAGAAATCGGAGATTAGGAAGGGCCTCACAAATGCAATAGCCTCTAATCTCTATCTTAATCCAGCACTAGTTTCCAGAGTCTAAAAGTTTTTGACTAATCAGTAGATAATTTCACTTTTGGATCTTTTCTATTAATTCACCTCGAAATAAAAAATTTATATTTATTAAAATTCACACTAAATTCTCACAGAGCAAGGCCCTTCCATTGTGAGCGCCCCAGATGTTGGTGACTTAGGTATGCTATTTCTAAATGTGGTTTACGTTCGCGCTCACCCCGATAAGCAAGTCAAAAACATAATTTTTCTTTTTTTTTAATTGCAAAATATTCCTCGAATATCATCCACACTTATGAAATGTGAATAATTCCTTGATTTTTGGTAATTTTTAATTCTAAGGGTTGGAGTTGTTGCAAGGCGAGCTGAACAAATTTTGATTTATAATTTCAAAAAGTGCCAAAAATTAAATTAAAAAAAAAAGAAACTATATTTATATATATCTATATATTTATCATTTCAAGAATGGTAAAAATTTAATAAAAAAGCAAACGAACTTTGATTTGAAATTTATAATTTCTTGGGGTGAATTAATATTTGTGATAAGTATATTTATATTATTTGGGGGTGAATTAACAGAAAAGACCCTCACTCTTCTCTCCACAAGAGCATTTAAAAACCCGAAAGTACAAACTCCAGCGACTTATTTTTCTCACATTTACAGGAAAAACAAATCAAAAAGCGTGTCGATAAAAATTACAATAATTTTCTTTAATCCACGATGAAAAGAAACCATTGTGTTCGGTAATTCAAACAATAAAATTACAATTCAAATTGTCCAAAAAGTTTGAAGATACCCGCTCATTTACTTTTCTTTTCATCGCCTGCGTTTTTGGTTTTTGTTCTTCAACTTGGCCATTGATTTCCAAAGTTGAAATCTCATCGAGCGTTTTGTATGCGATAAAAGAAATCAATTCCAAAGAGGACAATGCAGCCATAACTTGCCCACGATTTCAATTTCTTGTTGTAAAACATTTTTAAACTAACAAAGAATTACAATGAAACAAATAGTCGATCGATAGTCGAACTAGTGATCGACTGAAAAGGTAATCATACTCCAACCAAAGTAATGGAGGCGGAACTGACTTAACAGACTGTTTTCGTTTTTGTCAATGTATTTCTAAATACTAGTTTACTTACACTAAGCAGGTTTAATGGAGGTAATTCTCAAGAGATTTATTTCCTAAATTCGATTTAGTCTGACACAAGGTATTCAGTGAGAATCAAATTATCTATTTATGTTCTGCGAGATAAGCCACTGCTCTCAATTCCAAGCGCCCTTGAATAAATTTAGGCTAAAGTAAAATCCGCCCTGTTTATTCAGAAATTGTGGAATATCGGCGATGGTTGCTTCCATAATCATTTGTACATTGAAAATGTTTATAAGATTCTTTACTGAGAGATGAGAATAAATAGGCATTCAAATAGAATTAATAGAGAGTACAGCAAAAAAACGCTGAGGAAGCTGCTGGAGTTTTTCGAAGAATGAGTTTCACTTTACCTCCGGTAGGAGAGACTTGTAACAAATGCTACAAACGTCTTAATCTTTTTGTACCAGATAAACGGTTTTATTATTAGGCGTATACAAAAGTTCATATTTGGTGTGAAAGTTCATGCGTAGCGTGTGTTAGGCCAAATAAAGCTGGGAGAGCTTATACCACTCCAGACAAAACCACAGCCAGCGTCCTTTAACTTGAAGGCTTGCCTTGGTTACGGTCACGTGGCCGTTGATTCCATGAAGGCAACGCTGTGCCCTTCTAGGAAGCTCTCTACCTAGCAATGTCATGTCATCTCTATACTGGATGCATATATAGCTATGAAATACAGCTCTACATCACTGTACTAGATGGCCGTTGACGCTGGAGGAAGGTTCATCGGTCCTTTTTTAGAGTCTGTCTATATTTCTGAGATGAGGTATTATGTACATTATTTACATTATTCGGACTATTGTCCTCATCTTTGTCGCCATATTTATCACAACGTTTCGGCCGTTGTACACTCCGGCCTTCTTCAGTTGGTTGGAATGTTGAACTAAACCCTTTATTTCGCTCACTGGGGTAGACTGTTCTAGCTCCACGTGCCATGTTTTTGATGGATGTCAGTTATCAGTTATCTCCTGTTAATTTCCCTCTCCAAGTTCTCCACTGCCTTAAACAGGTATTGAACTCACAACTCTTTGGGACCTGTCACTGGATCTAACCAACGCCTTTATCCACTGTGCTATGTGTCCAAACGTTGTGATTAATATGGCGACAAAGATGAGGACAATAGTCCGAATAATGGTCCTTTTTTTAATCCTGTTGGTTGTCTAGAAAAGATTGATCTTTAAAAAAAACTTAAATGCAATGTCAAATGATTATCGAGTGTCTTCCTCATTACTCTTCTATTGTCATCCCTCCTTCATAAAGATTTTTTTTTTGTTTTCTAATTCTTTTGCACCTAGTAACCTCTTGTGTCTTAGTGGATTTACTGCATTGCTTGGGGTAAATTCGAAAATAAAATAAAACATAAAACTCCAAGCAGAACAGAAATAGAACAGAATAGAGAAAAGAAAGGACTATTAGGACTGAATTTTAATGTTTATAACACATACACCCTCGGGAAAATTAATTGAAACAACCGCTTTAGTTTCCTTTCTTTTACCATAAGACCAATTTTAGACCCACTGAAGTTACAGGGCGGAATCGATTTCTATTTTTACCTCAGATTAGGTCATTTGCAGTGGTGTGTAGTAATATGAATCTATTTTCGGGTGTATGATGAAATTTGTTTGGCCTTGAAAAATATTGCGTCATTCATGATTGCATCAGATTTTTATCACAGCCAGACACTATTGTCTCGACTGTCGATTAATTGTCCTACGGCCATGGTCTGCAATAGACATTACTTCAAGGAGGCGTACGAAAATTGTAACGTTGCCCAACACAATGTGAGCAAATCAAAGTGCTATCGACTGACTCGGAAGCTCTCCTGATTTAAATCCAATCGAGAATCTGCGGTCAATCTGCAAGGAATGGCCATACGAAGTACTAACATGTGCACTGGGTTATGTTTCATTGGAAAAATATAAAAAAAGTAAATAACAGAATTATTAGTTTTGTTTTCAATGAATTTGCGCAAGAGTGTAGGTATACAGGTAAATGTTTATACACTCTTGTTAATCCAATATAAAACCTAAGAGCCACTCAAGGTTGAGAATTACTGAACAAGATTGAGTTATAGACGTAAAAAGTGTAAGAAAGAATTGAAGACTATGACTAGGATAGATAATTGTAGAGCATGGACTTGAAAGTTTAAAATTATAGTGTTCGGGGAAGCATCCTTACGTCAGTTTTTTTTTTCGCAAAACACCGTCTCCTCAGCAGAAATTGACCGAATGGAATTTTCTACTTACCAATGAAATACGAAGAGAATGAGGATAATAATTAGTAAATGTTGCCAATAAAAATCAGCGACTCTTTATTATTATTTTTATTGTTTCGAAATTCGGTATATTAAACGTCATTTTTCTTGATTTATTAGCAAATACCACAATCTATATCAGTCACGAACAAGCTGCGGCCCACTAGCCATATGAGGCTCGTTTGGCTTTCTGAATAGCACATATAATTTCTTGAAGAAAATAACATTTCTTAAAATTTTATTTGCTTCGTTTCGTTCTCTCTTGTTCCCAAACACATTCTTTCATATATAAACAAATACAGAAACAATGATTAAGTCCAATGTCTCTTGAATTTTTCGTCCAAGGTAAAGTTTTCATCATTTTAAACGATTGGCTATTTTCACTAAGGAAGATCACATGTGTAAATATCTTTGGCTTTTGAAACAGGAAATGTTCATAATGATTTTTTTCTCTGGAGAAGAAATATATTTTTTATTTAATTCTTTTTTTTTTTTTTCATTTACAAGTGAATAAATTAACTACACAAAGCGACGTGTGCTAATCACACTGTCATCTGTGTTAATATTATGTCAAGACTTTAAGTTGTTAATCATAGAAAAATCTTTTTTCTAAAGAAAAAAAAATCAGCCTTTTCACATTTCTAAGGCCGGCGTAGTAAAAATAGCTGAGGCGTCTTCACCGAAAAATTAACTTGAATCTTTTTACTATTGCGACCCGCCTCATGATGAGCCATATCTCATGTGACCAACTGGTCAGAAAAGATTGCCCATACCAGCCCTAAGCCTTTAATACTATGTGAAAACAAGGCGGAAAAATAAGATGAAAAAAGACTTCTAAAAAAAAAAAATGCTTCGTCTCAGAAATTCGTAAAAAAGTTTTGTATTTCCGCGTGAATATACATCCCAGAGAGCTACGTGTGTGTTAATCACATTGTCAGACAGTTAAGTGTATGTTCATCTGTAGTGATTATGACTGAGTCACGTAAAATTACCTTGAATATTTTTAGTAGTGCTGTTCGCCTTATGATGAACCATATCTCATGCGGCCCACTGGTCGGAAAAGGTTTCCCATACCTGATCTATATTCTAAATACCGGGATTTCGTAAAATTAACTGATTGGCTAGAGACGAAAATAGACTAACTTATTTACGAATAAGGATAGGCTTTTTACTTTTTCTTGATTTTGTTGCTTTGTTGTGGGCTGCGCCATTTGTATTTTCAACGCTGCAGTGCAGTAACAATCGTCTGTCTCAGACAAAATCGACAAGTTACGAGTTTCCGTTATTGCAACACTTTATCAGCCTTTACTGTTCTGTAACAAAAGTTATGATTGAAGTTGAAGTGTAAAAATGATATAGTAAAGAAGGACTGGATAGACATATCCATAAATTCTTATAGACAACTAATTCCTGGCAATTAACCGCCAATATAGCAACCAAAGATGGTAACTATTGTTGTAGTGACCTTTTCACTAAAAGAGGCTAAAGGCTGGAAACAATCTCTCTTACTTGCCAATAAGTATCACCTATTTTTGTATCTATATAAATTTGATAATAGTGTCGCGTATAGGCGTGGTTCTAACCATGAGGACTGAGTTCGAATCTCAGCATTTGACAGGAAGGTGACTTTATATTATTGACCTGGAGAGACGACCCAACGAGCGGCACCTTTGGGAAGTGCCTGAAAACCATACAATAGGTTGACCCAAGCATTGTAAGTGAAATTGTATAGACGAAACTGTTCAAAACCTGTCGATGTCTGTACGAAGTCACACGTCATCGTGACTGAGGGTTCAAACTCTTCATCAAATCAGGTAATGAACTCTCTCTCTCTCTCTCTCTCTTTCTTGGAAACTGTAACTAAGGTCTTCTCAGCATAGCTACTGTATAAACCACTGGTGGGCTCTGTTTTGAACAAACACAAATGTACCTGATCAGATGTCAGCAATGGGGATAGGTGTGCTCTTAGCTGATGGGTGTGCTCTGAAATAAGTAGTCGGCCATTATATATATATATATATATATATATATATATATATATATATGGGGGGTGTATTATCATCCACAGACAGACTGTTTCGCTGTATTACAGCTCATCAGTGTGGCTAGATATCCGATTGCCCCAGGATTGGAATCCGATTGATTTGGCATCTGTCAGAAATTTTCCCCCTAAGCTATCAGCTCCCGGTAGAGAGAAAAGTGAAGTTTTACGTATTTATTTTTGAATAAACGCGCAATATCTCAGAGTGCTCGATTCATAGAAGAGCTTTGCATTATATATATATATATATATATATATATATATATATATATATATATATATATATATATATAATGTGTGTGTGTGTGTGCACGTGTAAGTTTGTGTGTGTGAACATTCAGATATAAATATATGTGTAAAGAAAATATAAACGAAACAAAAGAGAGGAGGGAAACCTTTTATGCCAGCGCGTTTCGTTCCTTAAGGAACTTCCCTTGACAAAATTCTTAAAAAAAACACGCTGATACAAAAGTTATTCCTTTAATCAAGCGAACAGAAAGTGAACATGGTTGCAGGTATTTTATAGACAACACCTCCCCTAAGAAGAATAGGCTCAAGGTAGACTACGATATATATATAAACAAAACAAAAACGAATTGTGTGTACTGTTGCACAGACATCATAAAGAAGCAAGCTTGTGTCGTGTTCTGAATTTACAGATTGGTCGACTCATTTTACGACCTTCCTCGGGAGTACCGTCCATATAGAAAGAGATCAATTTTTTTTTTTTTTTGACAGTAAAAAATTTGACGTTAAAATCTGCTTGCATCCTATACACTGAAAAATATGAACAAAAATGATGAATGTAATTTCCAAAGGAAAAAGCAAAATGGCAAGATGTCGAAAATAAACTCTTCGAATAGGCCGCAGATCAGAGAAGCAATGTATTTCCTCATAATATGATAATATTTAAAGCAAAGAGGATCCCATGGGATGATTATTTAGACGATTTTGCTGGTCACCCGCTATGATGTTATCGGTTCACAAAGCATAAAAACATAGTTATGAAATAAATAAAAATTATTAAAAATGAATATAAAGTAATATAGTCATTTAAGAAGTGTAGTATCAGTGACGCAATGAATTGGACCGAGAGTGACATTCTCTTTGCTCCTAATAGTGGATCCAATCATGAAATATCCGATTTCTTTCCAAGCAATACTGAAAGCAATGAGGACATTTGTAGTTTTTTAACCATACTAAATATCAATAAAACCTTTATTTGTTTATTTTTCTTATTTACAGTATTTTTTTATTTTGATGTTTTCAGCTATTTTGTGTTTGGATGTATTCTTTTTAACTGTCCTCGGTATGACGATCAACTATATCCGGTAGCAAAGCCTTTGATCGGGAGGTTTTGAGGAGCATGCAACCTCCTCTTAATTGCTATTGTTCCTCGGCCCATCCTGACCCGGGGTGGTAGCACCTATTAGGATCCCAGCTATGGGCAAATAGTGAACCCCCTCCCCCTAAACAAAACACTATCAAAGAATAAAAATACATTTTTTAGAAAAATACCAGCAATACATTTTTATAGTAAAAAAAAAAGAAAAACAAATTACCAGGAATAAATTTTATAAAAGTAATTACTAATGCCCCAAGAAAATTAAATTTCGGTAATAAATGACCCAGAGAGGTGTTGATATGCCACTAAACAAACAAACAAGCATATTGATCTTTTAAAAATCACATTGAACTTTTGTTCAAACTTTTGTAAAAATAAAATCTGACTACAGATTTTTTTAAACGATTTTTTTTTTTTTTTTTTCCAAAATGAGTCTGGGTTTTATATTGCCCAAAATATGGTATACCGTTTTGTTTTCTTTGTGAAAATCTATGCAAATTTGATTCGTACACCTGGCAGATAGGATAGCATGTAAATAGTGGCTAGTAGAAATTGCTGTATCGTTATGTTTTTATTACGAACATCTCTACGTAAATCATAACCTGGATGTGTGAATAAAAAAATTCTAGAAAATGGATAGCCCAGTTGTTTGCTACTGTTTTCCTTGTTGCATTAATATATAAAGAAATCTACTTCTTCCACACGAACAGTACAGCCGAGGAATGTCGTAGAATAGACGGCCCGAAACGCTGTGTTGGCAAAAACATGAAGAGATCAAATTATTTCATTCGGACGAACATGCTCACTTTTGTTGTTATCTTTGCAAAGTTTCGATCGATGTGTCCTCCGACCTTCATGGATCCGTCAATCTGGATAACCAGAGAATTCCAAACAAGACATTTTATTTAATATACGGGAACAGAAGTTAAATTGTTTGAAAAATCCGACTTAAATTTGATAAAATAGTTCACTCAGCTCTGTTTTTATAACAAGAGAAAGAAAAAGATAAACAAAAGTGGATAAAAAAAGAAGAAGAAAGGGTCCAAAACAGCTATGCCCAAAGATGGAGTAATTACCCCCACACCCCCAAATTAATTTTGGGTGTTCTATATGGTTATGGCAACTTAAAAATATCCAATCCAGACGAAGAAGAGACTTGACGCAAGACGTCCTGGATATGACGATAAACTACATCCGCGTCCTGGGTGAGACATTAAACTACATCCAATAGCATGGCCTCTGATTACTGGTGGTTTGAAGAGTATAGAACTACGTCTTAAGTTCTGGTGTTCCCAGGTCTACCCTTGCAAAAGGTTATTACCAACAATGAATTTTTGATGATAAAATTCTTATCAGCAATATATTATTGCCGGCAATACGTTTTTGAAAAAAATATTAACAGCAATACATTTTTCAAAAAATATTTACCAGCAATAAAAATCTTGTCAGCATTAAATAACCCATTAGGGTTGATATGCCGTAAAACAAAATAAACCAGACCAACTTGACGCAAGAGAAATCTGGCTCTACAGAAGGATGCTGAAAATACCATGAATTGCACACGTAACAAACTGGAGACAAAAAGGGCACTTATATGTAGCATCAGAAAAAAAACAGTTGTTATATTCCGTATTTAGTTACGTGGGCGATGTGAAAACAATGTGGGCGAAATACTGCGTTTGGTTGCAAACAATGAAATTCAGAATCGAAAGAACAAGAAAGACTGTAGATATATTTTATAGTCTTTTTTTAGTGAGGGAAATAAGAACAAGTAAAAAGTTCGTATTTAAGAAGTTGAATGTCTATGGTAGTGGCAAGTAAAGTTCGTGGAGTTAACTTGACTTATGGAAGGGGAAAGGTACCCTTTGACAAGGCGTCGGAAGAGAATTCATTAGCAGCAGCGGTCACATGCTACGTTTCGTCGCTGGGTCAGTGTGTCAGGAGCGAGCGACGTGACCCTTCTGCCTCCGCCGTTGAATGGGACTGCCCTTTTTGACTTTCCCGTGTTGAACTTATACACGCCTATCGACTCCAAATGGCAATTTTTTGACTACGCGGGAGACGGTCCGATTGGTTGATTTAATTCTTTCATTTTTTTTTTTTTTGACTTTATCCCAAACGGAAGTATCTGCGTCGAGCCTATGCGTAGACGTGCAGTTTTCATTTCGAGTCGGGGACTCGTGATGCTAACTTCCGTTTATCGAAGCAGGGCAAGATCTCATCTTGTAACACAGTTAAAAAATTTTTGTACGCATAATGAGTAAAGTGGGCTTAGAAAATTTGATATTCACAGGACATATTGAAGGCACGTCGGAGCGTAACCAACTTAGCAGGCTTGTGCAAACATTTTAGCAGAACAGGGATTTGGAGATATAACAAAAAGACAAAATTTACTGAAGGCTACAAAGGACAGGAAGTTGTGAGGAGCCATGATCGTACCACAGAGATAAAACTCTATCAGAAGAACAAAAACGGAAATCGAACTATTTTTCTTAAGCGATCAGAGTGACTTCAAAATTTGGCTCAAATTCTGTGAGTTCTGTATTAAACATTTCAGTGATCAAGCCTGCAAACTTAGAAAGGAAACACTTTTTTTACAGATTAAAGAAAAGAATGATTTCAAATCAGGATAATAAAACCGTGTTTTGTGACCAGCACTATAGAATTCTTGAAGTAATATTTTTAGCGAATTTTGCACTAGAGATTGTGAAATCAAAAAATTAGTCCTAATCATACGGAATGCCTGATCAAACCGGTTTCTCAGTAAGGATAAGAGATTACACGAGTGTTTCAAATAACACTGCCTGTTTTAATCCTTTTGTTATTTGGTTTTTGAATTTGCTCTATCTTTCTTATCACCACATATACCATTCCCCCCACCCTGCACGTTTCTCTCTTTTAGGGATGTTATCAATTTATTGTGCTTTCTACTGAGCGGAACTTATCAGCTAAAAAATTCGCTTCTACATTACTGTAGAACATTCCCACTCCCTTCTGCTGTAAAACTGAATACACGAAATCAAATCAAATCCATATGAATCATGGTCTTTCTTGTACTTGAATCATCTTTTAGTAATCAAGTGATTTTCACTAAATCTATATATTAAAATCTCTGAAATTGTTTGCTTGTAATTAAATAGAATCAAAATGGCGCACAGCAGGTGTCCATATTTTTAACAATTGAGAATAGCAGCAGACGATAACAAGTTACCTTAAAATCGTACAATATATTTTACTGAGATAAGGGCTTTTTTCTATATTTTATGGCATTTTCCATTATAGGAAAATTAAAAGCCTGGACGCCATGTTATTATCGACTGATAATAACGTTATTTTTAAGTGTTAACAGAAACATTAATAGGATTTGTTGATATCTATAAAAAATAGGAAGTCCAGCAAAATTATACGACGTCACTTTTTACTGTTATGATTTTTAATTACAATGGATATTTGCCATTAGCCCCACCCCACCAACTGTGTCGGGATGCGACACAAGGTCAGTTATTTAACGTAGGGAACCCGACCGAGTACACTCGTGTCATAGGCCAAAATTTACCCAGGCCCCGCATAAGCGGGATCAGCCACACAAAGCTTGTCATGATACTTACCCGGCATGTTCAAATTACTATGACTACTTCTTGTTTTTATTGTCATAAAAAATCGAATAGTAACCTAAAATCTATGTATTTTTGTCAACGTCTTTTTATGTTATTTTTATATCACAACATTTTTTTCAATTTGGTTATCATCTTTAATACATTAAGTGTGTGGCTTACCCCATTTGACTTTACTAAAAAAAAAACTGCGGCTAGGGGACACTCCTTAGGCCTATAAATAGGGAATGATATTCTCACCCATTCTCTTTTCCACTTTTTACAACTCTGGCTATAACTCATACTTTGATAAACTTTCGCAACTCCAATGCGTTTTCGGTGAGAAGACACACCCTTACGTTACGCCTCTTTCTGTTTTTGCTCATTTATTGAATTCTTTTATCTGTCCGCATGTTGGCGGTTTGTTGCCAGTATAAGTTTGAGATTATTTTAATATCTTTCCTAAATAAGTCAAATTTCCTTGCATTACAAACACAGTTCTTTGTGTCGTACCGTATCAAACATTCTTGCATAAAATCTATAAAGCATAAGTAGACTCCATTCTACATTTGTATTTGCTCTTTCTGATTTTTACAAGTATCTACTGTGATGTGTGTATGAAAAGTTCAAAGAAAAAGACTGCAGTGAAAATCATCAGAATGATGAAGAGAGATACAAAGCAGAATAGATGAAGGCAGCAGGTTACTGTGTGTGGAAGAATTAGAAAACTGAAAAACAACTAAGGAGCAAGTATAGAACAAGAGTAATCAGGGTGAAAGTAGATAGCGATTAAAATTGGATTTACATTTTTTGAAGATTAAAGTTACAGTGTGTGAGAGAATATGAGAAAAAGAAAACGTTATTAAGGAAAGAGAACAATTTTAAAAAATCAGGAATTAAGAAGACAGAAGTTGGCTACTAACACAGTATTTCAATTTTTGAAGGTCAAAGTTGACTGAGACGCAGAAAGGCGAAAGTGAGTTCCACAAGCGCGAAGTGCGAGAGAATAAACTGTTAGCATGTTTATTTAAAAAAAGAAAAAAAAAAAGTGTGACACGCAGCCGATTAATTCGGCTAGTATATATATATATATATATATATATATATATAAATATAAATCTCTCTCTCTCTCTCTCTCTCTCTCTCTATATATATATATATATATATATATATATATATATATATATATATCAATGAATTTTATTTTTAATTTAATCCGACATTATTTCTTATTACTCTACACGTTATTTTAGTAAAATAAAATTAATTGATATATATATATATATATATATATATATCATGAATTTTATTTTAATTTAATCCGACATTATTTCTTATTACTCTACACGTTATTTTAGTAGATTTTCCTTTATTAAGTCTCTCAAGTACATAGGCCGGTAGACCTAATTCACACGGTTTAAAAAAAAACAGGGCAACTGTTCAAATATGACTATCCACTAAAATATAGTTAAGAATAATAAAAAAAATGTGTGTTTGTTACTACTGTAGTGCAGGTTTGTGTATTCATGTGTCTGTATAGGATATCTCATAATAGTCATAATTAGAAAGCTTATATCGCAGACTATTAATAGTAAATTCGACGCACACTGAGTTCCACATAATTGTGGCCTTATGCCAAAAATATCTCTTTTAAATATATAACGCATGCAATTATAATTATTTACTTTGTTGCAACTGTAGAAGTAAATTAATTGTTATGTCTGAGAAAAGCTGAATTGTACTATAACATTTCATGTGTCAGTGCTGGAACCATTTAGGAAGATCATACAGTTAGTGAAATTACT
>CAHIKZ030005621.1:420000-427500 GCA_903632075.3 Acanthosepion pharaonis | reverse complement strand
ACTACTAAGGAAAAGGTATTTTTTTACCTTATGAATGCTAAGATAGTAAGTTTGTTCAGGTCAAATTGGCAGGTGATCTTAAAAAAATGACCTACAGTCTGTTGTTAACTGAGGCAAGGAATGACTTGTAAATTTTAACATCGCCAAAACGAAGCTTGACTGTATCAATCACCTGAATGACCCCATTCTGTCTCCCGTCAGTATGGCTGATACTAACTTCCGTGAGAGTGACTCGATGCGATTTCTCGGACTAACATTCTCGACTGACATGAAGTCGAAAGATTATATTGAATCCATTGCTAGGTCCGCTGTTAAGAAAGTTGGTTCACTTTCATGAGAGACAATTTTTCTCTCTTGAGTATATTTGATATATATATATATATATATATATATATATATATATATATATATATGTCTAGTATTCATCCATGCTTCGGATATTGCTGCCACATATGGTCCATTTCTCCTGCTGTATACTTAGTGATTCCTGATAAAAATCCAAAGAAAAATCAGCAATATTATTGGTCCTGACTTGGCATCCTGGCTTCATTTCCTTTCCCACCGTCGTTTCATGTGTCTTTTCTATAAATACTTTCATGGTAATTGTTCTGATGAAGTTTCCTGTATGGTGCCGAGACTATTAATTTAAGCGCAGTACTAAACTGGCGGCAAGGTCTCATTAATTCACCGTTGAATTGCATAGATGTAACCTTAAGTTCTATGCTTATTATTTATTTTCTCGCAATTCTCACTTGTGGAACTCTCTTCTGGCTTCTTGATTTCCAGACAATTTTGATATTAATTTTAATGCAAAGTCAATCGTTATCTGCTTTCTTTTTGAATACTGTTCTGTTGTTCTCACTCATTAATAATGTTTTTCTTCTTCCTTATTCGTTCACACTCAGTAACCCCTTGTGTCTTAGTGGCTTTACTACCTTTCACAGGGTGATATGATTAAAATTAAAAAAAAAACTTAGTGTGTATGCACGACAGAGTTCAAATGTCAATCTATGCCTAGCAGCTTCACTCTGCGTACCTTCGTTACCATAGCAACTCTCCTGATACTTTTTGTTCATAAATCGTATAATTTGAAATAAATCTAAATTCAAATCTAATAAGCAATTATTTTAGAATCAATAAGGAAAGCTTCTAATTTGGACTTGAATTCAACCAAAAAAATCCAGATATTTTTCTCTAGGAAATGCCTTTCTCTTAAAAAAAATGACTTATGGACCAATTACTAAGACTTATGTACCAATTACTAAGACTCTTAGAAAAAATTACCTTTTCCGACTAACCTTTATATAAAGAATCCCGAATTTTCACTTATCCTGATCGTCAAAGAGGCTCTTTGTCCTTGAACTGACTCCGGACCTCAAGTAGAACGCATCTAGCCGATCTATCACTAAAGATGCTGGGAAAATGGTCGGTTCGTTGTACCACATCAAAAAATATTTGAGTCACCCCTTTATCTTTACAAGAGACAGATCATAAATGGAGTATTGCTGCCATGTCAGAGTTTTTGTCCAGTTCTCATTTGACTCTTTTGCTATAGTTCAATAGCGTTCTCACGAACTTATTTTCAACCCTACAATTTCTTTCCCCCAAAGGAAAGGTTATGACCTATCGCAGCTCTATTGCTACTTCCATAGCATGCGTTGTGACGAGCAACATCCTTTAGTTCCACCACCCCTGACCTTTACAACTGGGACCGACCCTGCTACGTACACAAGGGTGAATCGTCTTTCGATATCATGTAAAAGACACAACTGTGCACAAATCTGAGGTCGATTAACCATGAGTAAATCAATATTTTTTGTAGAGAAAAATATTTCTTTAGACGCCAAAATTATGATATTCTTCAAGTTTTGATTCGTTTTTTATTCTTTTAAAACTCCTATAAGAATAAAACTTTAGAAACCTAGAAAATAAACGACAATGGTAAACACACAAAAGACGTGTGGTCGATTTCTATTTGACGCAAAAATTGTTACTCTGGTACAAGAGAATAATGCAAAGAGCCTAAACGTTAAGACACACGCCTCCATTCGCTCTCTTCAGGCTGGAATGAAAGTGAAGCATCTGTCTTAAATTCATAAGGAAGCCTATTCAGAGAGATTGCAAACCTGCGGCAGTACCTATCTCATTGCACTGAAGAAAGAATGTTAGTGAATGCCGACGCCCGCGTGACAGTTGTCGCGGAGACTGGACAATGTTTGTCTGTGGCCTGTATGCTCGGCAACCCACGTTAAACCGACTTCGTGTTACCTCCTGCCACAGTGAGAAGGTGAGTAAATATAAACTTACAAAATATATTTACTTTTCATTTTTAATGCATCAGCTCATTTAGATTGCACCCCACCCAAACCCCCACTCTGGCGGTCTGTCTTTCTCTCTCTCCCTGTACATATATATATATATATATATATGTGTGTGTGTGTGTGTGTGTGTGTGTAAGCAAATAATTAAATAATCAGGGTTTTCTACATACCAATTACAGAACTTTGAGTTTCATGCAGCTAGCAATCGTCATATATATATATATATATATATATATATATATAGTTTATGCAAATTTAGGTAATCCGTATGGAGACGAGACGCGTTAAATTTGAGCAACATCCAGCCGACACACTGGGGTTAAAATAGGAAACCCTAAATGATACATATGACACACTCATATCCTCTCTCCCACCTCACTTCCTCACTTCGTTAACTTTGCGTATACTTGATGAGGTCCGTAAAAAACGTGTGAATTTCTTTTCATTTTCATTTCAGCTTTTGGAAGTAAAGTCTGATGATCCAGAACCCTGTTAAAGGGGTTATGGTGAAATAACTTATTACATGGAATCTTAACGTGGTCTATCTTTTATTCAAAATATATATATATATATATATATATATATATATATATATATATATATATATATATATATATATATATATATATATGAAAAAAAATATATACGGAAAAAAAAAAACAAAAATCCTTATATACAATTTATACTGTTTTAATGTTAATATGTCAACGTTGGACGTTTCGGTCTAATAAACCACCTTCAGGATATATTCATAAATTATAACATTATCAATACAACATGACAAAGACGATGTACATAAGATCAAGACTTATCCAAACAAATAACTGTAAATTTTTTTTTTTTAAGGATTTTTTTTTTTTTTTCCGTATATATTTTTCTTCATACTGTCGGATCTATATCCATATATTTGCTTATATATATATATATATATATATATATATATATATATATATATATATAATGGACTCTCCCGACGATTTCGACGTATCCGACGACCACATTCAGTTTTTTTTTATGTTTGTGTCGTATGTAACACTTCAGCCCGGCTAGTGATCGCCATACAAGTCCACATATTGGGCAACAGCGAGGTTCTCAGGGCATTGACAATATATATAATTCTGAAACTTGTATAAAACACGGATTGCTACACAAATACACATTTATTATATATATATATATATATATATATATATATATATATATATAAGACATTTTTATGTTTATACATTCTTTTTATAGATACAAATATTTAAGTAAATGCTCTGTTTATAATAAACAGTATTAAACAACATTTACCGACCTGAATGTCCGAGAAATATTATTATAAACAGAGCATTTACTTAAATATTTATATCAATAAAAAGAATGTATAAACATAAAAATGTCTTAAAATAATCGTCGGACTTTGTCCATTTCATAATATATATATATATATATATATATATATATATATATATATATATATATATATATATATATATATATATATATATATAGTAGATAAGATAAAACTAAGTCAAACGAAAGTGTACCGATGAAATCTGTACGAAAAGCATTTATTAATATTAACTTATTATTAACCAGGTGACAAAAATGACAAAATATACAGATATAAAGGACTTATAACAGAAGTAAAACATAGATTTGAACAAAATAAACGTCATTTTTTTTTCAAACATTCACGATTCTTTCGACGAGCGTTATCTTTCAAAAGATATGCGTTGGCAATATAAAAACACAATCAAGACATTAATAATCTCCAAGAAATCACATGGTGGTTTTCGACTGTGAAGAATTCTTAAAAGTCTTATTTTATTGTCCAATGCTGTGTACACGCAGGTTGTTTCGACCTTTGGTGTGTAGCAGTCACTTCTAAATGTGCATGATGGTCACTCAGTTGTAGTTCTTGCAGGGAGACAGGCAAAATTTTAACCTTGAATCAAGCGTAATGAACGTATAAAAGGCTCCTTTATTTGTTTATTTTTGTTCCTATATATATATATATATATATATATATATATATATATATATATATATATATATATATATTGATATATTTTTATATGACCCTACAGCGAAAAAAGACAATAATACAACAAAATCTCGGCGTTCTCTCAAAAGAAGAAGAAAAAAAAAAAAATTGACAAATTACAGGAATAACCATTTAAGAGGAAGATCTCTTTTAAATGAAGAACTGTTAAAAGTTACTCAAACGGAGAAGCATAACAGAGAGGTTACCAATTTTATTTTGATATCTTAGTCGGAAATTGAAAAACCTAAATAAAAAGTTGGACAGCAGGCATTCTCTTGGTATTGTTTAATAATACCAGTTTATATATACATATATATATATATATATATATGTTTAATAATACCAATTTGAATATATATATATATATATATATATATATATATATATATATATATATATATATATATTATTGGAAAATAAAGCATAATATATACTTTTAAAAAAATCAATATTACATTTTGATTGTAATGTTGATTTTTAAAATGTGTTATTTATTTTTATTTTCCAAGAATATATATATATATATATATATATATATATATATATATATATATATATATATATATATATATATAAATTAAATTATTAAATTAAATATATATATATATACATGATAAAATATATTTTTATGATATGCATATTTATGGGTTAAAGCGCTCAATATGGGAGATAGAGCATATGTAAATATAAAAGAGAGCATTGAAGTCAACACTCAGTCGACAGTATTTTTAATGCTAAACGCAATCGTCAGGCCAAATGCGTTATGTTTTTGTTCGATTAATGCGAGACACAAATCTCTCTCTCTCTCTCTCTCTTTACACACACACACATATATATATATATATATATATATATATATATATATATATATATACAGGTAATAGAGTACAATTACAACGTTCGTAACATTTAATTCAAAAAGAGGCCTCAATACAAAGTAGAGCAATATTCTTTATTTTTGGATATTATATTGAAAAACATGTCAAAGTCGCTACACAATTGCAGTCGTGTTTCGATACGTATCAACGAATCTCATCAGGTAATTGTAAATTACAATCACGTGATGAGATGAGTTGATATATATATATATATATATATATATATATATATATATATATATATATATATATTATATTGCCAGATATGAGCAAGTGGCAACACTGCGAGACTGTGACCTTGAGCAAGCAAACATTTCGCCATTTAGAATTCAAGATGAAATTCACAGTATCCCAGCTGAGATGTTGCAGCAGTCAATGAGGAATCTCAACAACAGATTTCAAGAATGCATTCGTACAGGAGGACGCCAACTACAGGACGTAATTTTTAAAAAAATGAAAATTCCATCATTGTTTCTTAAATGGCATGTTTTAAGGTTTCAATTACTATGAATAAAATATTTTTCTTCCATCACTCTTGGTTTTATTGGATTGTTAAAAGTTTCCGTTTTTTTTCTTTTTTGGTCACCCTGTATTTATATATATATATATATATATATATATATATATATATATATATAGCGTGTTACCCCCAAAAAATGTATACACACTTTAAATAATTATAAAGTCAGTGTTTATTAAAATATATTGCATTTTCAAAATTTAATAGAATCTACAAGCATTATTTTATTGTTTTATCAATGGCTGTTTTCAAACTTTTCTGCTCTGGTCCAGGCGCTTCTGACAACGCGAAGCAATGGAATCGCAAACATCACCAGACATTTCGTTTGGTATTTTTGTTCATTCTCGTTCAATGGCTTCTCTCAATTCGGCGACTGTTGTAGGTTTCTTTGTATTTTAAGTATCCCCATAAAAATAGACTAGTGGTGTGAGGTCTGGTGAACGCGGAGGGTATATTACAAACCTCCTTCGTGCAATTCACTTGTTTGGCAAGATCTCATAAAGATGGTATCTATCTCCACTCCTTGGTATGGATTATCGTCATTAATAGCTTGGACTGATCTTGGAATGTAACTTTTCCATTGACAGCGCTTCAAAATGCGTTGGACAAACGATTTTGAAATACTTACCTCACGACTCACTTGCCGCACAGATTTTCTTGGTCTTTAGTGATACGTTCCCAGTACTCTTTCTTGCTTTGTGGGGTTTGTTCATGTCCGGAACGCTTCCGTGTATCTTCTGAACAATTCCATCGGCTTCAAACTTATCTCTAATTCTAGTGATTGTAAGTCGGTGGATCTGTTTGAAACTCCTTCCTAAACTGTCTTTGCACTTAAACTGCGTTTTTACACTTACCGTAGAATTTTAGAATGAATTTCCTTTGTTTAAAGCTTTGTTTGATACCATCATTCTAATTCTAATGTGTTTAACATGGAAAGAAAAAAAAAATCAATTAAGTTATCAACTGTTAAAGTGCGTTATACATATTTTGGGAGACCATATATATATATATATATATATATATATATATATATATATATATATATATATATATATATATATAAGTGAAGGAAATTTGGGATTTAGAGTAATAATATATATTAATTCATCGAGCCTAGACTGATTCTCAACAAAATGCAGAAAGCACTGGACGGCTGTTTCTTCCTATATTTGGGACTCATCAGCAGTGCGCATCCACTACCTCGGTGTTGGTAGTGGATGCGCACTGCTAATCAGTCCCAAATAGGACAAAAGGCCGTCCAGTGCTTTCTGTTGAGAATTACTCTAGGCTCGATGAATTTATATATATATATATATATATATATATATATATATATATATATATATATATATAGTTGTGCCTCATTTTTTAGACACTTAACAGCTCCTAAATTTTAGAAAATTTTGAAATGATTCATTTTATTAATGTTAAAATAATGCCAATAGTTTAGTGAGATTACTCCACCGTGTCTGCCAAGGGACTTCTCCTAACGTGCAAATAGGTTGTACAAAGCCGTATAAAATTAAAAGATACAAACTTTCTCTTCTCTAGCTCTTCACCCGCAAGAGGCAACAGGGACAAGGAGTGTTTCTTTTCCCATTCGTGAGTGGGTGCTTCTTCGTCCGCAACATACTATGTGTCACAGTTGGTGGGTAATTGGATGCGAGCTGAAAGAAAATTACACTTCTAAATAGGCAATGACCTAACAAAAGACGGAACTTTTGTTCAAATGAAAAAATGCTCCCCATA